>JAWPHD010002983.1:0-232918 GCA_037043455.1 Cyrtodaria siliqua
GAACACAGGTTGTAGTGCGTTTTTGATATTTTCACCACAAAATTGCTCAGAAATCATCAAAATATTGCGACATTTTCCATTTTGAGAGTGGGATATCGACACATAATTGCCAAGGCGAAGTAACGCTTGCTGGTAAAAAATAGATCATCTGAGTCGTTGGTCTGATCTGAGTCGTAACTATTAAAGTTGTGATATGATAGTGTAAGTAAGTTTCATAGTTAAGGTCTGGTATAATAAGTCTGGTAGTGTAGGTTTGGAGCCATGTCTGGTATGCTACCTACTTTTCAGTTCATACTGCACTAAAACTATCTGGATGTTTTCGTGCATACCATTTCATTTTTTACTTTATTTTTAATTTGCAGTCTGCATAACCATAGCTGCAGTGACCGTTATGTCCTATTATTTTCTCTACAATTTTAACTGAAATGGAAATATTCCAATTTCGAGTTTAAATTAAAAAACTTCGTAATCACCGATTCATGTCATATTTGGGGTGGCAGCAAAAAACAAAGATGGCTATGGTGTTATCCGCGTTACTTTTCGTGGTCACCGAAAATGGGTAACTGTTCATCAGGCTGATGTTCTACAATATCATCAGAATGTGAACAGTTACCCAGCCATCTGCATGTGTCACATAGGTGTCACCAAAAACTTTGCATTAATTTTAAGCATTTAAGTTTGGAAACTTGTTTAGTAAATAATCAGCGGTCAGTTTGTAGAAATGAAGGCATTTGTAATGGTCGCCGTGGCTATAGGCCGTGCCTTCTATGAGAATGGGTAATTATTATGTTGATATGTTAAAACAAAGGCATGTTTAAATTGTACATATTTGGATTTATTCCATAGTTATGTTCATGATTGTTAGATGTTAACAGTTTCATAAAAATTAGTGTTTAAAAGTTTCCTGTTACTTCGTCGTTTGCGGGATATATAACGGTTGTGCTTGTATTGGACTGTTTCCGACAGCTGTGTGCGATACTTACTCAACCGATCGCGTTGAGCCCATGTGCAATTGTGAAAGGGTCCTGCCATCGCATATTTCAATTCCAGCCTTTTTTAGCTAAACAATTGGGCAGACTTGCCTGTTCCATGTTTTTTGGTGCATTCGTAAACACTCGACTGTTTAAATGTTCACACTTGTTTGTTGTGTAGAGTTTGGAAATGCGACCCAACATTTCTCCCTGAAAATACTGTATCAAGTACCCGTTTGATGTTTTTATGGTCTTCCTTTGAAATATTTATGTGTTTGCCATATGGCAAAAAGTTGGTGGAATAGCTGGCAAGATTGGGGCATAACACACTGTTGAATATATTCTGCACTGGGCATGAATGTTGCTAAAGCAGGGCCAGTATATTGTTTTATTGCTGCCCTGCCCTTTTTCGACAAACTGCTTCTCGGATACACTATTTTTTTTTATAATGCGTCAGTTCATGCGTCAGTTTCAAGCCTTACGCACGCCCGAACGCATAAGGCAAGTTTTTGGGGAAATATGACCTTGTCGACTTTGGTCATGTCTGGTATAGATTGCCTCAATGTTTGACAAAAAATCTGCACTATGTCACATGCTATACTGGCGTTGCTAGGCAAGGGGTGAAGTTGTTGCTATGCATCATGACGTTGTTGCTATGTAGGCTAAGGGAGACTACTCTAGATAAGTTCTGAAGCAGGGTTCTTTATATTTGAGTTCAGGAATAAATGATTTTTCCTGTACCCTGATACTATGTAGGTAAAGTACTCAAAAGTACATTTTACAACACATATTACAAACTTAATTTTGATTCTAAGAAAGGGAAAAAAGAACAAAAAATACTGAAAAATATGTAACTTTCCAGGAATTATAGTGCCAAGTTTAGAAGCTCTAAAATGCATAAATTTCATCGGTTGGCACAGCTGACGTATCAAAATGCTCGAAATAACTGGAATAAGTGATTTTAAAAGTAACAAATAAAAATTTGAAACAATATTTTTGCCCTTAAGGGGAGACTCCTTAGTTTCGAATGAATGTCCATGGGGAATTTCTTATAAAATAGAAATCTATGAGATTAAAAGCCATGTACAGGCTAGACAATAAAAAAGAAATCCACAATGCGGTGTTTTTGACTTAGTATGACATAATAGTAATTTTGATGTAATTAATCTTTTTGTACTATGACCCATATGTAGCCTGTAAACAGAAAATCGTAACTGGTGGCTATGTTGTAAATGATAGCTTTTTTATCACTTCCTGCAATTCTTGAGTCGACATCAGATTACGGAAAAAAAAGCCGGTTAAGGTATGTAGAAATAGCATTTTTAATGACAATTTGGAGTGTTTGTCATTCAATTATGGATGTGCTATATCTCAAATAAGGGACAGGTATATGCTGTCGTTTGTCTATAAATGTCATGTTTTCACTTTTTTCAGTGCTGAGTGGGTGGGGTAAATGAAGTTGTATTTGTAGGTAGAGAAACCGATATTGATGCTTTCTAGCATGTATTTGCTAAATTTTGAGAGGAAAATTTATAATCTTTCAGGAAAAATGCATGTATGTTATTTTGAAAAATAGAATTCAAGTTATTTAGCGTAATTAGTGTACATGTCTGAAACTAGTCTGAATTTCAAAGAAAACTCTAGATTCCGACCTTAAGGAAAATATGCATAGTACCGATTATACACAATTTCAGGTTTAGAACACAGGTTGTAGTGCGTTTTGATATTTTCACCACACAATTGCTCAGAAATCATCAAAATATTGCGACATTTTCCATTTTGAGATATCGACACATATTGCCAAGCGAAGTAACGCTTGCTGGTAAAAATAGATCATCTGAGTCGTTGGTCTGATCTGAGTCGTAACTATTTAAAGTTGTGATATGATAGTGTAAGTAAGTTCATAGTTAAGGTCTGGTATAATAAGTCTGGTAGTGTAGGTTTGAGCCATGTCTGGTATGCTACCTACTTTTCAGTTCATACTGCACTAAAACTATCTGGATGTTTTCGTGCATACCATTTCATTTTTTACTTTATTTTTAATTTGCAGTCTGCATAACCATAGCTGCAGTGACCGTTATGTCTATTATTTTCTCTACAATTTTAACTGAAATGGAAATATTCAATTTCGAGTTTAAATTAAAAAACTTCGTAATCACCGATTCATGTCATATTTGGGGTGGCAGCAAAAACAAAGATGGCTATGGTGTTATCCGCGTTACTTTTCGTGGTCACCGAAAATGGGTAACT
Source organism: Cyrtodaria siliqua (assembly GCA_037043455.1). NCBI lineage: Eukaryota > Metazoa > Mollusca > Bivalvia > Adapedonta > Hiatellidae > Cyrtodaria > Cyrtodaria siliqua. The sequence goes on from JAWPHD010002983.1 coordinate 3,222, forward strand.
GTTCATAGGCTGATGTTCTACATATCATCAGAATGTGAACAGTTACCCAGCCATCTGCATGTGTCACATAGGTGTCACCAAAAACTTTGCATTAATTTTAAGCATTTAAGTTTGGAAACTTGTTTAGTAAATAATCAGCGGTCAGTTTGTAGAAATGAAGGCATTTGTAATGGTCGCCGTGGCTATAGGCCGTGCCTTCTATGAGAATGGGTAATTATTATGTTGATATGTTAAAACAAAGGCATGTTTAAATTGTACATATTTGGATTTATTCCATAGTTATGTTCATGATTGTTAGATGTTACAGTTTCATAAAAATTAGTGTTTAAAAGTTTCCTGTTACTTCGTCGTTTGCGGGATATATAACGGTTGTGCTTGTATTGGACTGTTTCCGACAGCTGTGTGCGATACTTACTCAACCGATCGCGTTGAGCCATGTGCATTGTGAAAGGGTCTGCCATCGCATATTTCAATCCAGCCTTTTTAGCTAACAATTGGGCAGACTTGCCTGTTCCATGTTTTTTGGTGCATTCGTAAACACTCGACTGTTTAAATGTTCACACTTGTTTGTTGTGTAGAGTTTGGAAATGCGACCCAACATTTCTCCTGAAAATACTGTATCAAGTACCCGTTTGATGTTTTTATGGTCTTCCTTTGAAATATTTATGTGTTTGCCATATGGCAAAAAGTTGGTGGAATAGCTGGCAAGATGGGCATAACACACTGTTGAATATATTCTGCACTGGGCATGAATGTTGCTAAAGCAGGGCAGTATATTGTTTATTGCTGCCCTGCCCTTTTCGACAAACTGCTTCTCGGATACACTTTTTTTTTTTATATGCGTCAGTTCAAGCCTTACGCACGCCCGAACGCATAAGGCAAGTTTTTGGGGAAATATGACCTTGTCGACTTTGTCATGTCTGGTATAGATTGCCTCAATGTTTGACAAAAAATCTGCACTATGTCACATGCTATACTGGCGTTGCTAGGCAAGGGTGAAGTTGTTGCTATGCATCATGACGTTGTTGCTATGTAGGCTAAGGGAGACTACTCTAGATAAGTTCTGAAGCAGGTTCTTTATATTTTGAGTTCAGGAATAAATGATTTTTCTGTACCCTGAATACTATGTAGGTAAAGTACTCAAAAGTACATTTACAACACATATACAAACTTAATTTTGATTCTAAGAAGAGGAAAAAAGAACAAAAAATACTGATAAATATGTAACTTTCCAGGAATTATAGTGCCAAGTTTAAGAAGCTCTGAAATGCCTAAATTTCATCGGATTGGCACAGCTGACGTATCAAAATGCTCGAAATAACTGGAATAAGTGATTTAAAAGTAACAAATAAAAATTTGAAAAAATATTTTTGCCCTTAAGGGGAGACTCCTTAGTTTCGAATGAATGTCCATGGGGAATTTCTTATAAAATAGAAATCTATGAGATTAAAAGCCATGTACAGGCTAGACAATAAAAAAGAAATCCACAAATGCGGTGTTTTTGACTTAGTATGACATAATAGTTAATTTTGATGTAAATAAACTTTTTGTACTATGACCCATATGTAGCCTGTAAACAGAAAATCGTAACTGGTGGCTATGTTGTAAATGATAGCTTTTTTTATCACTTCCTGCAATTCTTGAGTCGACATCAGATTACGGAAAAAAAAGCCGGTTAAGGTATGTAGAAATAGCATTTTTATGACAATTTGGAGTGTTTGTCATTCAATTATGGATGTGCTATATCTCAAATAAGGGACAGGTATATGCTGTCGTTTGTCTATAAATGTCATGTTTTCACTTTTTTCAGTGCTGAGTGGGTGGGGTAAATGAAGTTGTATTTGTAGGTAGAGAAACCGATTTTGATGCTTTCTAGCATGTATTTGCTATATTTTGAGAGGAAATTTTATAATCTTTCAGGAACAATGCATGTTTGTTATTTTTGAAAAATAGAATTCAAGTTATTTAGCGTAATTAGTGTACATGTCTGAAACTAGTCTGAATTTCAAAGAAAACTGTAGATTCCGACCTTAGCGCGAGGTATAAGACAACCGGATAAGCAAGACCCGCTTCGTAAACTAGTGTGTTCGCATTCTTCTTCATTGGCCTCTGACATGCGTACATGATGACTTATAGTATTCGATGTTTCTGATGGCGTGTCGTCTGCTACCATCTCCTGGCATATATAACATGACAAGGCTTTAACACGAGGTATAAAGCCATGGATTAAGTCAGACCCTATGTAGGTAGAATACTCGAGCTCACTATCTTCTTCATTAATCTGATTCGATGTCAATGGTGAGTGTTGCTCAGTAGTTTCGTTCATAAATTCCTCTTCATTAACGGAAATGTCCTTATTTGAAAATTCGGCTTGGTCGAAAACATCTTTTGACTCTTCATGAAATATTTTATTACTGCGCTCTTGGTAATGTGTCCTGTTATGTAGAATGATTCAGACGTTGTTTTTTCGTCGTCTTTTATTTCAATTTCATGAAGCTTTTCATCTGAATATGTTTGATATGAACCGTGTTGTTTCCATTAAGAAGTTCATCGTCAATGTGTTTAGAACCGATGCTTTCTTTCACAGAATCGTTATTTGTGAGATCAGCTGATGTCAGCTGTTTATCGATTTGATTTGATTCGTTCTGGTCAGTTTTCATATCTTCTGTAAAATATTAATAGAATAAAGCAAGACGGTGGGATGGGGAGGAACAACACATTAGACATTTTAAACAAGGAAATATTGTCGTGAATAAGATTTATTTTCATCAACTTTATATTTTCACTCGTGCTAAAGTGAGAAAACTTATAGTTTCACGAGTGCTTTAGCTTCTCGATGAAAATAAATCCTATATTCACTCCAAACCAACAAATATCCCCTATATATTCCGTCTCACTGACTGATCAACACGAAATTTTAATATATGCCGTCTCACTGACTGATCGACACGAGATTCTGATATATGCCGTCTCACTGACTGATCAACACAGATCGGAATAACTCGCAGTATTTGTTTTTCAGCTGTGGAACTGGATAATGTGTAAGGGACTCAGATCAGCCTTTTTTTCAAACACGCGGCATCCGTTAGTTTGTCTACATAACTTGTTTAGTAGTACTTATTTGAGTAAGTCAACATACATTTTTTTTTGCGCAGTACTTGTGGTTGGTATTATTGTACAAATAACTAATACCTACTCTAGAATGAAGAAATATTGCTGTAATTGTTATTAGGTGTTAAGACAAAATAATAATGGATTAATAATCGCTGTACTAAGTGTAATACGTGATAAATACTACAGTATGGTGGCTCATATGTGCCATCTCGCCTTTTCGTTATTTCGCCGCTACAGTGCGTTCAAGATAATAGCTCATTGGTTAATTTTAAATAACCAGAGTTACATGCAACTTCATTATGAGTACCCGTCTACGTCTATGAGAGTACCCGTCTACGTCTATTACTGATATGTTTATCTCGGGTTAAATGTTTAATAACAGTGACTATAGAGTTTAGAGCAAAACACAATTGGACTGTTATTTCGACGTTAAGAGGGTGCAGTTAACATAGAACATCTGGTAAATCCATTGAAAGCCAACATGTATAACTTTTTTGTTCTTTTTCAGACTGAAGTTTGTCCGTCTTCTCATGATTGATCACATCTGCCACCAAATCGTCAATAACGCATAATATAATATATATAATATAATATTACTCAAGAAATATTTGATAACTTAGTTAACTAGTACTTTATTAATATTTGTCAGATGTTTCATGACAATACTGTTATTAATATATAATATTAATTTATCCACGATCTCTTAGTTTAATACATTATATATTTGACATAATATGATGTTAGCTAATCTAAAATATTCAAACCTTAACAAAAACTGCCGCGGCTTTGATTAAATTTTGTTCATTTTCCATCCCGGGTTCAATCCTCCGTGGTGCCACTGAATTCCGTCGGTGTGTCCTTGGGCAAGACACTTTACCTTAGCCTCGTCCGTCGGATGGGGACGTAAACCGGGCGGTCCCGTGTATCGGTCTATCCTCCGAGCACGTTAAAGAACCATAGGAATCTATTCGATAATAAGAGTAGGGCAGGTTCCCGGATTCCTATGTATCCTTCCCCTCTCTCTGGGGCGGCTCTAAATAACCTATACTGTGTTGATGAGCCGTTAAACAACATTCAATTCAATTCAATTCATTTTCCATCCGATAACATTTGTAAATGGATGACCTCAACTTGTTTGTTTCCAGTGAACGGCTTGTGTATTTACTATAGTTTTTATCCCGAGATGCAGTATTTTCATACGGGCAATTTTATGCAAATGTGTTGACTTAAATTCACACTAGCTGACAGCGTAGAAAAAAAAGCAAAAATATCAACTAATTTTTAATTTAACAAGAAGAAACAAAGCCGTACTTATTTTCTATAAAAAAAGAGGTAAATGTCTACCCTCATCACCCTCATCACCCTCATCACCCTAAAACGATTTTTTTCAATACTGTGGAGCTTTAAAATTATTGTCTTCTGCTGTTTTCAAAACATGTCTGTCTGCTTGTCAGGAATTTAGGTCACATGTCACGTAGAAAATGTACTAACATAATAATTAACAGATGTTTTTAATACAAACACCGATATTCAGACTGCATTTTTTATTCAGGTACCCCGCCCTTGATATTACCCATTTACTACCTCTCATTTTACGAGTAAATAAAACTTGTTGATAGCTAATGAAAGGCAAAGGATTAAATCATCACTACATCATAAAATATTGTATTTTGTTTAAGTATGCTTTAAAATGGGATGCACTTAATGGCGAAAACACTGGTAAAGAGGTCAACTATCCATAGGAAAATTATCCGTATCATTAAAAAAAATTAAAATGCTTATTTGCAAGTGTTATCTGTTGTTGTTTCTAAAGAACTATTCATTTAGCAGACGATCATAAAACATTATGACGAAATTTGCATAATAAACGTGCGCAGACGTAATTTCCGCCATCGGTTGAAATCCCATGGTGGTCGAAAACAGATAGAAAGACGATATATAATGTTAATTATTAATAATGACGCATAATATAATATACAGTTTAGAATACTTATTTTATCGTATTTGCTAAGACACAAGCTGCGTGGACAGTTAACGCAACGTCAAAGACGTCATATATGTCGTTACTTAGCAACCATAGTAGCTGTGCTAATGGACGCGCGTATAGCAATGTAGTAAAACAGATCTTTATTCTAATTTAAATATGCAATATGGAAAATCTGAACTGTTTTTTTGCAAAGGGTAGGAAATAGATTTACGTACTGGAGAAAAAATACAGGAAAGAAGAAGCACATATTGACAGTTTGCTGGCATGTGATCAAACAAGAGAAGATGGGCAAGCTTCCGAAAAACAAGAAGAGAAGCAGAAAAAAGAAACAAGGTACAAAAGTAACAGGTAAGCTTTAAACGAATGTTAACTACATTCCCTTATATTTGAACTAATATTTGGATTCGGTTCTATTCTATAGCATCTATAGTCGTAATGAAAAAAGCCCCCTCGTCAGGTTTACCAGTACAAGACTACAATCAGATCCGTGAAGAGCTGCGATCCTACTATGAACCATTCATAGAAGAGACAAAAACTTTTCTACAAACAGGACGTGGGAACGCTTTGGGAGGAAACACAAAGCATAGATGGACAAGTTTATCCCTTCCAGTTAATATCTGGAAACAAAACCATCAATCCCTGGATAGACAAATCTGTGAAATCGCAACATAGACGAGGCGACAAACTCTTCGCTAGAAAGAAAACATCAGGCAATGCTAAAGACAGACGCTTATACCTAGACCCCAAAACTAAAGTCAAGCAACTTGAGCGGCAAGAATATTGGAGATATATAGAGGACCTCATAGAAGTTGGAGACCCAGAACAGGAACAGCAATCCAACAAGCAAAAGCGGTACATTAAGTCCCTTAAAAAAGACAGCTATGGCGTATCCTCACTTAAATAAAATGGGAAACTTCACTCGGAAGCTAAGGACCAGGCCAACATACTGAATAGGCAGTACCAGTCCGATTTCACTCAGGAAAACAAGTGTGATATCCCCCGTCCACCGGGAGAACCCTTTCCCACCATGTCAGACATAACAGTGACCACTGAAGGTGTATGCAGCTTACTACGGAAGTTAAACCCACAGTAGGCATCCGGACCGACTTTATACCAGCAAGGATCCTGAAAAATTTGGCAGAAGAGTGTTTTCCATTCTTGTGCCATATATTCCAGAAGTACCTCTCAACGGGATCAGTACCGGCTCTGTGGAAAACTGCGAATGTAACAGCCATATTCAAGAATGGGGAAAGATACAAAGCTGGCAACTACCGCCCCGTCTTCCTTACTTGCATCTGTTGTAAGCAGCTGCTAGAACACATCATAGTTAGTAACAAGATGCGCCACTTGGACACACATCGTATCCTTACATACTGTCAGCATGGATTCCGGCCAGGAGGATCTGCGAAACTCAGCTACTGACACTGGTGGAAGTGTTGTCCAAATGTCTAGATAGAGGAAAACATTATGACCTTGCAGTCCTCGACATCGGCAAGTCGTTCCCCATGAACGACTTCTTCTGAAACTGGACCACTATGGAATCCGGTGTAACACTCTGTTATGGATCAGGGACTTCCTGACATTCATGTTTCAGAGTGTTACAATGGATGGAGCAATATCTGATCCAGTCCCAGTTATCAGCCTCAAGGTAGTGTACTGGATCCTATCCTCTTCATGGAGTTCATTAACGATCTGCCAATTATCGTCCAGTCCAACACGAGGTTGTTTGCAGATGACTGTATAGTCTATCGACATATCAACGCTCCTCCAAAATGACCTGATTCAACTAGCAGAGTGGGGTATAGCCTTCCATACAGAGAAATGTAGCATCCTTAGAGTCTATATGAAGAAATCTCCAAGGACCTTTCCAAGGACCTGTTGTGGAAATGTCCAAAGACCTGTCGTGGAAATGTCCAAGGACCTGTCGTGGAAATACCACAGACAAGACGGCTAAAAAAGGGAACAGTACCCTAGGGTTTCTCCGGCGCAACCTTCGAAAAAGCAATGAGCAAGTAAAGTGCGCAGCATATTTCTCTCTCGTGAGACCAGGCCTCGAATGCTTCTCAACCGTCTGGAACCTCCACGCCAGGGATCAGGTACACCACTCACCAATACCTGACTTTTGCTTCAAGCCGAACAAGGGCTCATCCCGAACAAGGACTCACCACAACAGGAAATATCAGCACATATCAAACTCTGCAAATAGTTATAAGTTCAGTTTCTTCCCCGTACCATCGGGACGTGGAACACCTTACCATCCACTGTTGAAGAAGCTCCTAGCTTGGTATCCTCTAAGCAGGGGCTCTCTCAACTCACATTCTAGGCCATAAGCCAGATTCCCAAAGATTTTCCGGTTGAAGTACACTTACTTCTCTGCCGCCACGGTAGTCGGACATGTCTGGGTATGAAGGGACGAAAATGTAGCTTGGCAAACTTGTCTAGACTTCTACCTTTACTAATTACTACTTCTGTCTATCCTATTATTCTGTTCATTCTTTTTCTTACGTGCACCACTGTCGTGTAATAGTCAAGTTTGACTGAAACAACGTATCACATAGATGACGAGATGATGAGAGAAAGTATTTATATTCTCTCTTGAAAGAAGTTGGTGTCGCCTCATTTTCGAAAGTGTATGGCGGTATGTGCATATGTATGCACAATCCTTCCAAGTGTCGTCGTCCTTCTTTCCTCGTATAATCAAGAACTGGAAGTCTGCCACCACATATATTAGTCTCCCCCACACACTCCCACACACACATACTCTCTATCTCTCTCTATCTCTCTCTCTATCTCTCTTAAACTCTGTACTTTATTAATTTGTGTTTACAGAAGATATGGACAAGGATCAGAAGAAAGCATCAATCTCTGTGAAAGAAAGCATCAGTTATAAACACAGACACCATGAAACTTCTCATGAAGCAATCGAGCAACGCCCACACTCATCATTGACACGGATTAATGGAGCAACGCCCACACTCATCATTGACACGGATTAATGGAGCAAACAATGAGCAGGAGGATACTAGCCTACACAACGAATATGACTTAATCCTTGGCCTTATACTCTTGTTAAACCATTGTCAGTTCGTATGTGCCAGGATACAGTCACTGGCGAAACGCTGTCAGAACCATCGTGTACGCATGATCCAGAGGCAAATGAAGAAAACACCAAACAAAAAGACACGGATTTACGAACCGGGTCTGGTTTATCTTGTGGTCTAATGACACGTGTTAAAGCAATACCATTTCATAAATGTGAGGAAACGGAAGCTGACAAAACGCCATCTCAAACATTGAATAAGTCATCCTGTACGCATGTACACAATGCTACATGATAATGAAGCATGGGACCACTCGTAAACCACAGGTGAAGGCCATACAGAGAGTCAAGCAGGATATATCCAACTTCTGTGTCAAGAGAAAAGACATCCCGAATGAAGACAAACGAGGGAGCATAGCAGAGTTAAAATGGAATCGCCAAATGCATCATATGCAGTTAGAGAAGGAGAGTCAAGAGAGGAACCAGCGATACCAGGAGATGCTAAAGAGGACATTCACTGGTGGGATGATGTCCAAAGAAGTTACAAATAATGTGTTTGCTGGTTCCCGATATCCTGACTGCGTATCCCGGAAGAACAGAAATCCAAGCACATGAACTTTAGCATAGTTCGTGCATTCAAGTATGGTCATTGACATTATTTTATGTATATGTCATAACAGTATGTTTTGGACGAATCATAGCATGACTATTTCTTATTTAACAGTGCGGGTTGACGTTGATAGTGGTAATTACTTTTGAGTAAATAGTGGAACTCTCTATTTTGGCGTTGAGATTTTGAAAATTATTTAAATTTCGTTTCTTAAATATATATACTTTATTTGTCAACTTTATTTGCCAAAGTCCAAAATATATTTCAGAGTTCAACAACGCTGACAAGTGGACAACACGCTCCAACAACCAAAGGGAATAGCTCATCCAAGGGGAATAACGCATCCAGGGAGGATAGTACGATTAGAAAGCAGACAAGCTTTACCAATATGAAATCAACCTATTAAAACATTGCAGTGTTGAGCACAAAACTGAAAGTCTAATGGATTCTTACCCAGCAGACGGACGAGGTGAGAGCCAAGTCCATATATGTTTTTTTCTCTGCTGGGTAGTTTTGCATTATGATATAACGGATGATCACATTGTAAAGATAACAAGATGAATAACGCGACTCGTGTAATATGGGTGATATAGGCATGCTTTTAAAAAGTCTATACAAACAATTTGTTTGAACACCATGATTGTTGTGCATACATGTTCTACCAACTCGTATAAATATAATTTTGAAATATTCGAAATTTTAAAGAGAAAATGACAACAAAAGGAACAAATGGTCCTAAATTGCTCAACTGATGGCCTTGTCCATTGTAGACGCTTGCATCAGTAATATAAGAAAAAACGGAACTTAATGTTATTTTAACGGAAAATCAAAACGAAATAGATATAAAAATCGAACAGGAAATGTAGCATTCACGGACCACAGTCAAACACGCACAGAAACAAACAACAACTACAAATATAAATAAAAGGCATTATATGACATCGCAGACAATAGGGTTGACAATAGGGTTGACAATAGGGCTACCGCCTTCGAACGGGCAGTGGCAAAACAAGCCGCTGGATGTTTTAATCAGGTTCTAGGGTGCACCAAACCTCACACTCACCCTATTGCCATATCCCAACAAAAAGAGACAGTGTAAATAAAGATATCCCCATCAGGTTATATTCTCTAACAAACAAGGCAGCATTAATAGGCAATATAAGTATAACACATAAATGATCATGTATATATGGCTATAAACAACAAAAGCCTAGAAAGCCACAAAGCAAGTACTCAATGACTGTAGCTTATCCAGATCCGCCGCCAAGAGTCCGGAACGATACCCATGAACTCGAAAACCTGCCATACTCTATATATTTATACTGTTCTTTAACGTGCTCAGAAGATATACTCCGATACATTGGACACTACGATCCTGGGGAAGGTTTGGACACAGTGTCACAATTCACATATATGGTAGAGGTCCATAGGCTTATGCTACATTCAAAACACTAGACCCCTAGCTCGGAGATTTTATTTTAAACTTGGTAGAGCACCATAAGTTATGCTTCATCCAAAATATTAGACCTCTAGCTCGTGTAGTTTCATAGAACATGTTTGTTTTTTGTTTTGTTTTTCTTTCTTTTTTATTTTATTTGTTTTGTTGTTGTTGTTTTTTTAAAAACAACCTATATATACCAATATGTAAAACTGTGACTCCGGGACATATCCAAATTTGAACCGGCTAGCCAGGGAGTTTAATATACTCATACGGTCACTAATATTTATCCACCAGAGCTCACGTTGAATTAAGCCAACAATTCGGATACCGTAGCAGCATTCCTCGATCTTCATCTTTCGATTGCAAATGGTTACATGCATACAAAAATCTATAATAAGGGAGATAACTTTAACGTTGATATCTTTAACTATCAACCCTCGAAATGATCGCCTCGGTCTACATTACATTCTCGGGTTGATAATATCCACTGGTACCCTCAAGAGGATGTGATATTTACATACTATCCACATTTAGATAGGAACGTACCTCGTGCTACATTATACACGGTTTATATCTCCCAGTTCATTTGTTTTGCTAGGACTTAACGATGTTAAGGACTTCTATGATCGAAATCCAGTTATTACAAGTAAATTCTTCAGCAAGGTTTCGTTTTCACAAACTGCGTAGATTTGTCTCTTAAGTCTATCGCCAGAACGAAAACCAACTTGCGAAGTACAACATAAACATATTTCTGCTACTAGGAAAATCATAACCTTTATTTTATAGAGATGTAATATATAAACTTCGGAAATAAAAGATGGCTTGGCGGATTTCCTGACCACTTTACAACATTAATCAGGACATTCTTGGTCAGAAAAGCATACGACCCTTTAGTATTTGTTTGGTGATTGTCCCCGCAACAATCAATCAGTACGCTTCACTTTTCTATTGTGCGATGACGAGACAACCCCGTGACACTCCATGATTGCGCCTTCTGAAATCCTGTAAAGGGAGGTTTGTGTACAATCTTTCGTCCCTCGGTTTTCTGGTCGTGCCCAAGATTGATTGTTTCTTTGGCTGAAGACAGGATAATAGCGAGGTTGTATATACATATATTAAGCTAACTAGTAGGCCTTATTGCCTACTGACCGTTCCAAGATGGTAACTGTCTTCACCACTCTTTGAGTTGTGTATCGTCCTTTTCATTGTATATATAATTTGCTCTGTGTTTATGGTACAGTGAGGGCCTACGGTGCCATTGCGTTTCGGGGCTGTGATTTATACAGGACAATTTTCCTCATTTCGGTAGAGGACCATAAACTAATAAATTCAAAATGTAAGCGCTCCATGTCTTATGGTTACCGTATATAAATCTATGGAAAATATGTGCTCTTTATTTATTGCAAAATCCTAGGAATTTCATTGGATTAGAGCGGTCTCATGGTGACCCTTTATTATTCTATAGTGGGTCAGTAGATTTCATGTAGGGTCACTAAAACAATATGGACTACAATTCCGATTCAAAGTTTAAATCATTTGCAAAAAGTTCTTGAAGGCATTAGTAAAAAACGTAATAAGTAAATTAATATAATGTTTAAACTGTACCGTCATGACGTCAAATTGCGCTAACGTCTCAATGACGTTGAAGCTCCATTCTAACACAACCTGCGCAGTCTTTCATATACACAAAGAAGAGAGACAGCTGTATGTTATTATACGATAAAATGCAGCTGTTCCATTAATTCCCCGCGTATATTTCATCCGCTGGAAGCGCCACGTTACATTACGTCAGATTTAATTACTACGCATCCGAACTCCTAACTGTATTTTATTCACTGATAAAACACAGGTACATATTTATTATTGCTTAATTAAAATGGGTTCTAACACGATCTCCGCAGTCTTTTATATACACAAAACAGCTGTCTCTCTTCTTTGTGTACATGAAAGACTGCGGAGATCGTGCTAGAACCCATTTTAATTAAGAAATAATAAATATGTACTCTTCTTTGTGTATATGAAAGACTGCGGAGATCGTGTTAAAACCCATTTTAATTAAGAAATAATAAATATGTACCTGTGTTTTATCGCTAAATAAAATACAGCTAGGAGTTCGGATGCGTAGTAATTAAGTCACGGGTGCGTTAGCACGAGTGATTTAAATTATTCACATCCGAACGACTAACTGTATTTTATTCACCGATAAATTACAGGTATGTATTTATTATTTCGATAATAACACAACAATAACCCTATTGTTTACGCTATTGTTGGGTCACTATATATTATCTCGGAGATAAAGGTAATCAGGCTGCTATGTTTACAGGCTGTTCCATTGGGCGCCCACGTATGCAAAGTTCTGCGTTTTAATACACTAGTAGTCACGTGACAAACAATTAAGTCATTGCTTACGTCATATAGCTTGCGCTGTATGACGTCAAACGTTCTCAGCTTGTTCAAGATGTTTATTAAAGTTATATGTGTACTGATGCATATGATGGATTTATATCGGGTGTGTGCATGGTTTGGGAGCATGGCACGTTTGTTGTAATTAACATTTCATTAAAATTACTGATGAGTTTGTCTTCGTATACGAAGTGACGTCATGTAACGTGCGCTTCCAACGGATGAAATATACGCAGGGAATTAATGGAACAGCTGTATTTTATCGTAGAATAACATACAGCTGTCTCTCTTCTTTGTTTATCATGCAAATGTGCACTTTTCTGCCCAATAAAGGGGTGACCTATTAAATTTTGCTTTATTTGGCAAGTATGGGCACTTACCAATAGAGCAAATCAATGCGGAATCCCTCGACGTTTATTGTACGTAACGTTATCTGACGTCATGCACGTAACGTTGCCTGACGTCATAAAACAAACAAAACACAACATTGCGGCGTCCTCGATAAGCGTAACATTCTGAGAAATAGGTAATACTAGTAATTCATACAGAAAATGTGGATAATCTACATGATAAATAGAATATTATGTCAGTGCCTTTTACTATCAAGTTTATTAGGCTCGGCACGAAAACGAACTCGTCATTCTTCGTTTTCTAAGCCTCGCCTAATAAACTTGATACTAAAACGCACTGACATAATATTCTCTATGTATATGAAAGACTGCGGAGGTCGTGTTAGAATCTACGATAAAATATACAGCTGTTCCATTAATTCCCCGCGTATATTTCATCCGTTGGAAGCGCCGCGTTACATGACGTCACTTGGTAAATATACGTCACCATGTCCAAGACAAACTCAACAGTAATTTTAATGAAATGTTAATAACAACAAACTTGCCATGCTCCCAAACCGTGCACACCCCGATATAAACCCATCATATTCATCAGTACATATAACATTAATAAGTATCTTGAACAAGCTGAGAACGTTTGACGTCATACCGCGCAATCTATATGACGTAAGCAATGACAATTGTTTTTCACGTGACTAATAGTGTATTGTCGATACATTCTCAGCGGTTCTTGTTTATTTTTACCCGCTAAAGCACTATTTATTCATTTTAGGTCTTCTGTGAAGAAACCGGTCTTGAGAAAGTATTTCTCTGAAAGTGTCTTCATTTAAAAGCAAGATTACAAATCACGATAAGAAAAAACACAAAAAAAATAAATTCCAGCGGCCATCTCATTGGATGACTGTTTGGTTGATTGTCCATTCGACTGTTGCAGGTGTTCTGAGTCTGATTCCAAAATGAAAGATTTCCCTGAAAAACAAGAACATACCACGTATAATGTCTTTGTGCAAATTCAACACAAAAGCACAATGACAGTTTTACTTGTCAACAAGGTAGAAACTAAACAACAACCTGTAATGGTGCATGATCAACTTAAGGCATTTTAATTGTGTATTAGATGTACAGTGGGCATTCGAATTCCTTTACATGGTTGACACAAGTAATTCCCTAGCGTAAACATAAACTCATAAAGTAAGTACGCCTTGTTTGTATCAGGCATTTTATTTATAATTAAAGACAAGAAAATTATGTGTGGTTAATGATGCTTTATTGTTATTGTTTCGGTGGTGGTGGTGTTGTGTTGGTGTTTTGGTGGTGGTGGTGTGGTGTTGGTATATTTGGTGGTGGTGTGGTGTTGCTGTTGTTGTGTAGGTGGTGTGGTGTCGTAGTGGTGTGGTCGTGTTGTGGTGGTGGTATGATGATGGTGTTTTGGTGGTGGTGTGGTGTTGCTGTTGTGGTGGTGATGGTGTTTTGGTGGTGGTGTGGTGTTGGTGTTTTGGTTGTGGTGTGGTATTGGTGTTTTGGTGGTCGTGTGGTGTTGTGGTGGTGGTGTGGTGATGGTGTTTTGGTGGTGGTGTGGTGTTGCTGTTTTGGTGGTGGTGTGGTGTTGGTGTTGTTGTGTAGTTTGTGTGGTCGTGTTGTGGTGGTGGTGTGGAGATGGTGTTTTGGTGGTGGTGTGGTGTTGCTGTTGTTGTATAGGTGGGGTTGTTGTGTAGGTGGTGTGGTCGTGTTGTGGTGGTGGTATGGTGATTGTGTTTTGGTGGTGGTGTGGTGTTGCTGTTGTTGTGTAGGTGGTGTGGTGTTGTTGTTGTGTAGGTGGTGTGGTGGTGTTGTGGTGGTGGTGATGTGTTGTTGTTGTTGTGGTGGTGTGGTGTAGTTGTGTAGGTGGTGTGGGGTTGTGGTGGTGTGGTGTGGTGTTGTTGTGGTGGTGGTGGTGTGGTGTTGTGGTGGTGGTGGTGGTGTGGTGTAGTTGTTGTCGTGGTGGTGTGGTGTTGTGGTGTAGTTGTGGAGGTGGTGTGGAGTAGTTGTAGTGGTGGTGATGTGCTGTTGTTGTTGTTGTGGTGGTCTGGTGTAGTTGTGTAGGTGGTGTGGTTGTGGTGGTGTGGTGTGGTGTGGTGTTGTTGTGGTGGTGGTGGTGTTGTTTTGTTATGGTGGTGGCGTGGTGGTGTTGTGGTGGTGGTTTCGTAGTGGTGTGGTCGTGTTATCGTGATGGTGTGGTGATGTTGAGGTGTGGTGGCGTGGTGGTGATGTTGTGGTGGTGTGGTGGTGGTGTGGTGGTAGTGTGGTGGTGTTGTGGTGGTGTTTTATGGTGGTGTTGTGTTGGTGGTGGTGGTGTGGTAGTGGTATGTGGTAGTGTTGTAGTCATGGTGTTGTGATGGTGTGGTGGTATTGTTGTTGTTGTGGTGTTGGTGGGTTGTTGCTGTGGTGGAGGTGTAGTGTTGTTGTGGTGTTGTTGTGGTGGCTACTTGGTCTTGTTATGGTGATGTTGTTGTGGTGGTGTGATGGTGTTGTGGTCTTGTTGTGGTGGTGGTGGTGGTGGTATGTGATGGTGTGATGGTGATGGTTTAGTGGTGGTGTTGTTGTTGTTGAGGTGTTGGTGTTGTTGTTGTTGTTGTTGTTGTTGTGGTGGTGGTGGTGGTGGTGGTGGTGTGGAGGTGTGGTGATGGTGTTGTGGTGTTGTTGTGGTGGCTGCGTGGTCGTGTTATGGTGGTGTTGTTGTGTTGGTGGTGTGATGGTGTTGTGGTCGTGTTGTGGTCGTGTTGTGGTGGTGGTGGTGTGGTGATGTTGAGGTGTGGCGTGGTGATGTTATTGGGGTGTTATGGTATATGGAGTGTGATTTGGTGGTGATGCTGTTGTGTTGTGTTGTGGTGGTGTTGTGGTAGTGGTGTGGTGATGGTGTAGTGATGATGTGGTGGTCTTGTTTTGGTGCTGTTAATGTGATGGTGTTGTTTTAGTGTTGTGGTGATGGTGTAGTGGTGCTGTGGTGGTGTTGTGATGTGGTGGTGTTGTTGTGGTGGTGATGTGGTGTTGTTGTTGTTTTGTTTTGTTGTGGTTTTGCTTTGGTGTTGTTGTGGTGTTATTATCGTGTTTTGTGGCGTTGCTTGCTGATTTTGGTTGTGATGTTGTTGTGGTGTTGTTGTGGTGTTGTTGTGATGTTGTTGTTGAGGTAGTGGTGTTGTGTTGTTGTTGTGGTGTTGTTGTGATGTTGTTGTGATGGTGTTGTGGGGTAGTGGTGATGTGATGTTGTTGCGATGTTGTGATGTTACGGTGGTTTTGTTGTTGGTTTGTTGTGTTGTGGTTTTGATGTGGTGTTGTTGTGGTGTTATTGTCGTTTTTTGTGGCGTTGCTTGCCGGTTTTGTTTGTGATGTTGTTGTGGTGTTGTTGGGGTGTTTGCGGTGGTTTTGATGTGGTGGTGATTTATTGTTGTTGTTGTGGTGTTATGGTGGTGTTGTTGTGTTGGTGGTGGTGTTGTGGTATTGTTCTGGTATTGTAGTGGTGTTGTGATGGTGTTGTTGGGGTAGTGGTGTTGTGGTGTTGTTGAGGTGATGTTTTGATGTTGCTGTTGAGGTAGTGGTGTTGTGATGTTGTTGTGGTGTTGTTGTGATGTTGCGGTGGTTTTGATTTGGTGTTGTTGTTGTTTTGTTGTGTTGTGGTTTTGCTTTGGTGTTGTTGTGGTATTATTGTCGTGTTTTGTGGCGTTGCTTGCTGGATTTGGTTGTGATGTTGTTGTGGTGTTGTTGTGATGTAGCGGTGGTTTTGATGTGGTGGTGGTGGTGATTTATTGTTGTTGTTGTGGTGTTATGGTTGTGTTGTTGTGTTGGTGGTAGTGTTGTGGTGTTGTTCTGATATTGTGGTGGTGTTGTGATGGTGTTGTTGGGGTAGTGGTGTTGTGATGTTGTTGTGATGTTGTGGTGGTTTTGATGTGGTGGTGGTGATTTATTGTTGCTGTTGTGGTGTTATGGTGGTGTTGTTGTGTTGGTGGTGGTGTTGTGGTATTGTTCTGGTATTGTGGTGGTGTTGTGATGGTGTTGTTGTTGTAGTGGTGTTGTGGTGTTGTTGTTGTGGTGTTGTTGTCTAGTTGTGGTGGTGTGATGGTGTTGTTGTGGTAGTGGTGTTGTGATGTTGTTGTTGTTGTGGTGGTGCTGTTGCGTTGTTGCTGTGGTGTTGTTGTCTAGTTGTGGTGGTGCTGTGATGGTGTTGTTGTGGTAGTGGTGTTGTGATGTTGTTGTTGTTGTGGTGGATTGTTGCGTTGTTGCTGTGGTGTTGTTGTCTAGTTGTGGTGGTGTTTTTAAATATCATACATATAAATACCCAATTATACTCTGTCCACGCACAACTGCAACCCTCTGTTTCGTTTCGCAAAAAGAAATACTTCTTGGTACATGGCCGCCAATGCGCCGCATAGTAGACGCCCATGCCTATGGCGAAGATGGACACACACAGTATATACAGCGCCGCACTGACAATCCGCACGTGCTTCTTGCCTTGGTAAAAACAAACAAAAACGCAGATAAGTGCTCAGTAGTTATTCGTACCATTTATCGGGGTCCTTAAGATACAAACCTCCTCCGAGTTCGGGAATGCGAGATGTTTGCCCTTAAATGCATGCAGGAAAATAATGCGATTTAAAGATACATCAGACTTATTAAACATTATATAATACAATAGTTTTAAGAGAATCGCAGGAATTTTCTCATAAAGCTCGGAGAAGCTCTTTTATATTCCAGTTACCGACAAAATGATGGACTATTTGAGAAATATATGTCTCATTCTAAATGCTTGGCAAGTTGGCGTTTTTCGTTCTTTGAACTCCGTTTTAAAAAATAATATAAACCGTCTGTTGTCACTGGGATCGCATGCATAAATGGTACCATAATACCATAAAGCTTATTTTCCTTTTTTGTGAAATACGATACGCCATAACGTCTTAAGTAGCTATTCCGTCAACAATAGCCACATTTTACAACATGGGTACTAGTAAGTAGTTTCTAAACCTACTGATGACGAGGTAAATATTATATAACTTACATATTTTGAGAATCCAAACTCTATATACACAATATAAACGGCTTAAACCAGCCGGACTAAACCCCAAAAATGATGTGTCGAATTAATAGTTTATGGGTATTTTAAGAACCCATGAATGAACCTATACGTTTAATCGGCACATATGTATTATTATATTACCTGAACACCTGGATAGAGTTTCGATAAACGATTTTGTAGTGTAAGTTGACGTGTTAGTTACTTTATCAACGCTTAGGGAAAATGAATTTATTGACATCATATGCATATATAAAGTTATTAAAATCAACTACATGCCCGTTATACTTATTTAAATGCAAGTATGCATTCGTAGATAATATAAGTTAAGCTATAAAAGAGACATTTCGCGTCCGACTCTGCTATGTTGATGTTTACATTGGTTTAAACATATTTTATTGCAACATTTACATTAGTTTGCAAAAGGTTTGGGCCACAAGTTCTACAACATTAGTTACGGCCCGTCCCTATACAGTTTGTTTACAAAATAAATAGTATGGCAGTTTTACAATCATAAAACATTTTAAACGAAAAGTATAGGAAATGCATTACTGAAGTTAACAGATATATGTAAAGAGAAAGGAAGAGGAGGAAAAGGACAGACAGTTAAAGACGTCTCGTAAGGGATCAAATGTGAACAAAGTGAGTTTCATCGAAAACGCTTGGTATCTTTAATATATTTTTGAACTGCTATAAACACAAGCTCATTATCTCTATCGTTCAGCTCTGTATTACCAGAACACAACTTATCAACACTTAACGGATGGAACGGCCGTGTCGAAATAAAGAGCGTACGCCTTTGTTCATTATATCGACAACACTTAAATAAGTAGTGTTCGACGTCCTCTCTTTGATCTCCACAGTCACAACTTGATGATAAGCGCAAATGATTTAGATACAAGTCATGATTTAGATCGCTACATGCATTTCTTAAGCGAGCATGAATGATTGAAAGATATCTTGAGCCACATAAGAAGAGAGCGTTTAAATGTGTTTAATGATAATGATTCCTTAATATGTATGGGTAAATCATTCCAAAGGCTTAGCGATGATGGTATGAATGATTTTGAAAATAACTCCGTTCTCCTTATTGGAGTGACATAGTCATTCATGTTTCTTAAATTATAATCGTTTACATCTTTGACGAAGGGCGGAAATAATTGAGCTATTGAATTTGGTAACATACTGTTTTTTGCTTTATATACCGTGATAAGTTTTTGAAAAACACGTCTGTCTGCTAATGAGAGCCAACCAATTTCAGCAATTAACTTATTAATTGAAACGGACCTAGTCAATCCTGTAACAATTCTTGCAGCTTCATATTGTAATTTTTCTAAAGAATTTTTTTCATAAACTGTGCAGCCATCCCAGACAATAGAAGCATACTCTAATATCGGTCGCATATATGAAATATATATTTGGTTTATTGTTTTCCGTCCAATTTTATATTTAAGGAATCTCATCAAACCTAAAACCTTTGATGCTGAAGATAAAATATTGTTAATGTGTTCATGCCATTTACCATCATTACTTAAAGTTAATCCCAAATGTTTGTGATGTTCTACAAATTCTAACTGCACATTATTGAAAAATAAATTTGGTTTTCGAACATTTTTCGATGAAGATATGAATAATACTTCAGTTTTGTTTGGATTAAACGTAACTAACCATGTTTTAGCCCATTCTGACATTATGTGTAAATCATGATTTAAAATACCTTGCATATCATCTATATTTGATGTCGAAACTGAAAGCGAGCTGTCGTCAGCAAATAGTCTAGTTATGCTTAGCATATTATCAGCAATGTCATTTATATATATTAAAAAGAAAAGAGGCCCAAGAACAGAACCTTGGGGCACACCGGCTAATTTCGAATCTGATTTAGCAGTATTTATAAGAACTCTTTGAGATCGATTAGAAAGATAATCTGCGATCCATAGCAACAGTTTGCCATCTATACCATTTTGTTTGAGTTTAAATAGTAGTGCTTTTCTCCAAACGCGATCAAATGCTTTGGAAATATCGGCAATGACTATACACATAAGCTGTTTCGCATCGATTGTTTGACAAATATGATGGTAAATATCTAGGAGTTGATAAACTGTAGAATGACCTGGTCGAAATCAGAATTGATTCGCAAAAAGTAAATCATTGAAAATTAAAAAATTAAAAACATGTTTAAAAATTATTCGATCCATAATCTTTCCTACACAACTAAGTAATGAAATTGGTCTGTAATTACTGGGCGAATTTAAATCGCCTGCTTTGAACAATGGTATAACAGTTGCAGTTTTCCATAAATCGGGATATACGCCTTCATTTAAAGAACGGTTAAACAGTATAGACAATGGTTTTTATATAGTAAAAACGGTTTCCTTAAGCATTCTTTGACTTATTTCATCCTCTCCACTAGCTTTGTTTACTACCAAAATATTAATGATATCAATTATTTCTGATTCTTGAATTACAATCTCATCTAGTTTTGAATTAGTTAACAAATTAAACTGCGGTAATTGAGCATTTGTTTCATCAACAGAGGAAATGGAAGCAAAATAATCATTTAAACAGTCTGCCTTTTCTTTATCTCTGAATAAATATACAATGTCTCCATTATTTAATATAGATGTTTACTAAACATGCACATAGCGATTAAGCCAGCTAGTGAAATATATTACCAACGTATGTTTATGGAATGTGTTTGTTTTTTAACAATATTGCAAGCACCAAATATGCTTTGGATTATTTTGCCCAAAAAAACAAAAGAGCAGAAAGAAGAAAACAACGTGTATGTAATTCTGGCCTTGACTTACAAATATACATATATCACTATCTCTTCTTCTCTCTGCCCGTCTTTCTCTACTATCAGAATAAAAACCTGTGATCCGAAAGGGCTTTATCATTTTCTTCCAAAAGTGTTGGATATTGTCAACAAGTTGCCCGCATAAAGGATGTATAGCTAGGATTTATTTTCATCGAGTAATGAGAAAAAGTATTGAAGTCAACCATAAAAACACCAAGGGGCCTCCAATGGACATTCATAAAGAAGCTGGAAGATCTGGACTTTGCTGATGATATCTCCCTCCTGTCACACTCAATACAACACATCCAACAGAAGACCGAGTGCCTACAACAGACTGCGCTCTCTACAGGACTGGCCATCAACACAAACAAGACCAAAAGCATGCGAGTCAACGCATCGTTCAGCCACCCCATCAATCTCGAAGGTGACCAAGTTAAAGATGTGACCAGCTTCACGTATCTTGGAAGTGTTGTGAGCACAACAGGAGGAACAGAGGAAGACATACAGTCCAGAGTGGGAAAAGCTAGATATGCGTTTGTCACCCTGAGGCCTATATGGAACAACAAAAATATACGCCTCTCAACCAAAATCCGGCTATTCAACTCTAGTGTACTAACCGTCCTACTGTATGGGGCAGAGACATGGAGACACACAAAGTCACTGGACAGCAAGTTGCAGGTCTTTGTCAACACATGCCTCAGACAGATCCTAAGAATCCGCTGGCCCGAGACTATCTCTAACAACGAGCTCTGGAGGAGAACCAGACAGACACCAATCGCCACAGTCATTAAACAACGGAAATGGCGGTGGATTGGCCACACACTCCGGAAAGATCCCCAGAGCATTGTCCGACAGGCCCTCGACTGGAACCCGCAAGGGAAGAGGAAGAGAGGGAGACCAGTCAGGACATGGAGGCGAACTCTTGACACCGAGCTCCAAACCATCTCCATGTCTTGGAAAGAGGCAAAGGCGGCAGCACAGGACAGGTCCAGATGGCGAACTGTAGTGAAGGCCCTATGCCCCTCACAGGGGTGAAGAGGATTAAGTAAGTAAGTAATGAGAAAAACGTAATTTTTCATTTTCATCGAGAAGTGAGAAAATGTAATTGTTCATGAGTGGTTACTTGTATTTCTATATTTTAAAACTAATCTATCGCAAATAGCTGATGCTCTGATAATAATGTGTCCTGATTTCATCTTTTTGCACTGATTCAATGGACAAGACATTATTGCTCTTCACAGTATTGATGTTTTAAAACATCGCGTCTCTTCTCTGGCATACGGCGGCGCAATAAAACAATGATACGCAATCTAAAATTTCCAAAAAAAAAAAAAAAAAAAGGATTAGTAATACAAAAAAAATACAGAAGTGTTGTAATGCATGAATAATACGTTTTTCCTAAAATATGCAATATAACACTTCACCTCTTTTCTGACTGATGTCCTGTCCCTGGCTTTTTTGAAGTAGCTACTAAATTTGAAACCAGAGGCATATGACCGTAATTATTTATTTTTTGTATTTCTGATCGCACGCATATGACGATAATGTTAACCTCTTTGTTTATTTATAAATTTATTGTCTTTTTGCCGTTCTGTATATCTTGGCTAGAAGGTGCGTCTGTATCAGCCAATCAGAAACGATACCAAAATTTAGGCAAAAGTCCAACATATTTTAGGAGAACTGTTTTAGACGTTTGTCTTGAAAACAAGCAAGCGTCGTAGAGGATCTAGACTAGAAGCCTTGATTTATCACGGATATGGGATTTGACTGTGTCTGAAATGGCAGTCATCCAGCGTGTTTAACGTAAATTATTTGGAACACAGTGAAGTTTGGTCCAAGATGTGTTTATCGGCATTTTACTATGACACGTGAGTCTTAAAAGTTTCAAGTGACCACAGCGACACAATGTCTGGGTGCAGTATGTTCCACTCATGGATGCTTCGTGGGAAGAAATATTCCTTTCGATATTCATTTTTACACAGGTTGGTATCGGGTATGATTTCTGGTGCATGTTTCTAGAAAGTCGGGCTGGTGCAATTAGTGTTCCTTCTTCATCCATGGCAACCAGTTCGTTTTCTATTTTGTAAAGTATGGTTAGCCATTAGTGTCGACCTGACAATACCTATTATATGATACTTGCAGATATCGGTGTGGGCAGGTTACACTAAATTAAGTGTCGATTCTTACGGATGGCGGGAGATATTACACAGTACTGCGTCTACCAAGGAAGAAGTAGGTAGAGTGCCGGCACCACAAAATATCGACAGCAATACTGTACATAGCCTAAAATGGGCTGAAAAATTACGTTCATCCCTAAACAACGTTGCTTTGTAATAGTTGGTTAAACCAAATAAAAGCGTCCACTAGCGAGTAGCCGATTTTATTCGCGCGCTTTTTCACGAGCGCAAAGTTGAAGTTTTGCATGACGTCATGTTGTATATTAACGTCAGCCGCTTTACGCAGCAACGTCCTACCTGGAAAAGTGCATGGCGGAACTCAAACCAACGACCTCTAAGGTAAGCCTTAATGCATGGAATTTAATTCAGTTCCTTGTTATGGCAGAAAACTACGAAATCTCTTCAAAATCTCTCAAATCACTTCATTTAGCCTTTCAGTATATAATAAGTTCACTATAAAACTTCCAGAATGTCTTAATTTATATTTATCCAACACATTAAAACCATTTTTGGACATTACTGTACAGTACAGATTCTACTTTTTTTTCTTCTAATGATAGATGCAGCAGAATTTTAAATTGAAAATGCCTTATCAAAAACAACTTTCGCACGTGTTTTTTTTTTTTTTCTCAACCAATTTTGAAGAGTATGGTATTTTTCTTTACCAATAAAAATGTCTGTTTTACCGTTTTTCGGTTGGAGAGATATGAACTGTTTGTGTGTTAAACATGTTTGTGTACAGGACGTCAACACTAAACGTCGCCAAATAATTGGGCTGATTTGTTATTATTTAAAATCTTCGTTTATCATAATGGTGGTGTTTTATGATGTTAAAAAATTGAAGACAGCTCTACCTAACTATTGTCAGGCTTTCCCCCACAGTGGACAGCGCAGACAATCTTTAAGAAGGAAATATACGGCGGCTTCCACTATCACAGGATATAGCATATTTTTTATTATTACCGTCTGTTATTATAATTATTATTTGTTTGTTTTTCGTGAATTGAAGGAATGAGGCACTCGTGGGAAAATTTGTTAAATGTTCACGACGCGAGACGTAGACATGGGCTATTTACTACTGCGCACTAACCTATCAAAACTTGGGAATCTTCTTTGCAGTATGACAAAGCTCCTTATTAAAGAAACTAACCCGCCATATAACAATAAAAATAACTACAAAACAGTTTCTCGAAACTCTATCCAGGTGTTCAGCTGATATAATAATGGATAAGTGCGGATTAAAAGAATGGGTTTATTCAGGGATCTTACAATGACCGTGCTTGAATATGCGTGAAACGAATTATGAGTTGGTAACTCTTAACTCGACGCTCCAGTTTTGGGTTGTTTCCTGTCTGTAGCTGTTTATATACATGCTATTGTGTCTTTATTGTATCTATAGATATAGAGAATATCATGTTAGTGCCTGATCTCATCCAGTATATCAGGTGAGGCTGAGAAAAAAATGAAGCCCGAGGCTGTGTCGAGGTTTAATTTTGTTCGTGCTGAACCTGATAACCTGGATGAGATCAGGCACTAACATGACATTCTATTCATCTTGTTGATCGTTTAAAATCATTTAATTTACCTTTTTCCCCATTTCTTTCCGTTCAAAAATACCCAGACGTCATCAAATATACCCTGACCAAAAGATGTGCTGACGTCATCAACAGAGGTGCACCTTACACTTATCATAGGAAAGTAACTGCCGAGATAAGATTTTATCTCACGCACCCTCTTTCTCGGCAGAATTATACAGAACGACATGATAAATTGGATTCTCAAAATATTTCAGATTTATATATATATACCTCGTCATTAGTAGGTTTAGAAACGATGTACATGTGTTGTAAAATGTGTCTGTTGTTGGCGGGCTTGGAACTTTAATGTTCAGTATCGGGCCTAGTCAGCGTTCTGTATCGGGCCTTGTCAGCGTTCTGTATCGGCCTTGCCAGTGTTCAGTATAGGGCCTTGCCAGCGTTCTGTATCGGGCCTAGTCAGCGTTCTGTATCGGGCCTTGTCAGCGTTCCGTATCGGGCTTGTCAGCGTTCAGTATCGGGCCTAGTCAGCCTTCTGTATCGGGCCTAGTCAGCGTTCTGTATCAGGCCTTGTCAGCGTTCAGTATCGGGCTTGTCAGCGTTCAGTATCGGGCCTAGTCAGTGTTCTGTATCGGGCCTTGTCAGCGTTCAGTATCGGGCTTGTCACCGTTCAGTATCAGGCCTATTCAGCGTTCTGTATCGGGCCTTGTCAGCGTTCAGTATCGGCCTTGCTAGCGTTCAGTATCGGGCTTGTCAGCGTTCTGTATCGGACCTTGTCAGCGTTCAGTATCGGGCTTGTGAGCGTTCAGTATCGGCCTTGCCAGCGTTCAGTATCGGGCCTAGTCAGCGTTCAGTATCGCGCTTGTCAGCGTTCATATATCATAGATTTCAGATGTGTGCGTTATTTTCACATTTTAGGGGTATTAGAATAGAAATAGAACATCGTTTACGTTGAATTATCTATAATATATCACGGTTTGTCATTCAATTGTAAACAAAAATGTCACTAGCTCTTCGGGCTCGTGAAATTATTGTTTACAATTGAACTCCAAACCGTGATATATTAAACGATTTTTCACAGTAAACGATGTTCTATTTCTTAAATAATAATTAAATAATAATAATAATAGTAATAGTAAATGCTTTATTTATTAATGCTTTTTTAATGACCATGGTAACCCAATCAATTTACAACATTTGTTTTCCCTTGAAGAAAAATGTAACACACACACATGGTTATATACATACAATATTATACACTTCTGAAGAGTGTAATAATATTTCTTTTTGAATTCTTTGATATATTTAACGACGTAAACACGTGGGGTTTTATACTGTAATGTTGCCGTTATTTAGCTGATAGGACTTTTAAAGATAAAAATGCTGAATTGAAATAATTACCGAGTGTTTGCTGCATGTCTGACGTGGCATTCTGACTCTTGATGTTGGTGTTTTTGCCGAGTATCTGTTGGGATTTTCCGATGACGTCACTAGCCTTCTCCAAGACGTAATCGGCCGTTATGGCAATCTTCGACATCCTCGCGGCGCGACGCATACCTTACAGTGAACATTGTAAAATAATTATCGTTTTTAGAAAAGTGTGGGGAAAAAAAGGATTGCCTTTTAATCCGCTCCTATTCTGATAATAAATTGTACAGGAGAATCTGCAAACTGGTAATCGGAATGTAGACTACAGCGTATAGGCAAAATAAACGTTCTCTGACTCGGATTACAGTCAGTTCTTTTGGCATGCGTCAGAGTCAGAGTCAGAGTAAGGGTTAGGGTAAGGGGTAAAGGTTATTGTTTGTTTGTTTCGTTTTATGGTGTTTTAAGTCATTTTCAACACATGTACGATCGATTTTTTTGTGGTGGAGGCAGACCACCCACCTCTACAGTACACCTCCAGCCATCCGTAATAATCGACACTTCTTCACAAGTTTACAGCGGTGAAAGGGAAGAAGGTTTACAACGCAACGTCGTTAACCCCTCGGCCACGGAGATACTAGGATATTGTTTGGTTTAGGGTAAGGTTATTGTTTGGTTTAGTGTAACGGTACGGGAAAGTTGTAAGGAAAAAGGTTAACAAAATAAAAGTGAAGACAATCTCCAGGTTAACTTCTCTCATCCGAATTTCGCATCCGTGATGAGCTTTGCAAACACTCTAGCGCCTTCGTTTTGTAACTTGGCAAACATTGTTTATATTAATGAAAATTTGAAAACCAATTATATCAAATTAGAACACCATATCTGAATTTTATCAAACTTGACCAGATGGTTGATAGCAATGATATCAATGAAAGCTCGGACATTTGAAATCCAGCCGGAACAGAATAGTAAAGTCAGAGTTATGGCCCTTGATTTATTGAACAATTCTATATTTGGCTTTGTTAAATATCTTGTGTACTTCATTTCTCATCTGATATTTATCAAACTTGGTCAGAGTGTTTATAACAATAAAATCTTTAACAGGTTCAGTAATCCGCCAAATTTGAGAAGAACCCGCGAAACCCCACCCCTACCCCCATCCGGCCCCTCGCCTGTTATAAGAGCCATTATTAGCAAGCAGAGCGTCCACAGGCCCTCGTGCTCCTATTGTTTTATTTACATTATTTTCCTGTTACTTTAGTACCAACAATTACGTGCCCTTGGAGTAATATAATAATCGAACACGTGCAAGGGAGTCAACTACCGTCAGTGCATTTTAGACAGAGGAATAGCTGTTTTCTATTTATAGTAACTCCGCCTCCTTAAGAATTGGAGTTTATTCGAAATTAAACTCGTAGAAAGCTATTTTTCAACAGAAAGAATCAAGTGAATGTAAAATTACTAAAAATGAATAATTACCTTTATTATTGTTTGTTTTCAAATAATTCTCGAAACAACGTTTACACGTATCCTACAACTTTCAGATAGCTTGTCTTTCACATTACAGTCCTACTGAACACTGCCACACAGAAATGCCAAACAAATGTCAAACGTTCCAATGGAACTAATTATTAAATAACACCAATTCGAATAATTGCTATATAATATCACATACATGTATGTGTCATAATATGTATTAGCCAACAGAGGCAGAAAACACATGAAACACGATTAGGGGTATTAGGTTTCTGTTCGGGACATATTTGTTATTAGGTCTATGTTTAATAAGTTGTATATCAGGGAAACAGATATTTTAGTAGTAAATAAAAATAAAAAAACGTCCTAAAATTGATTGAGAATATATAGAGAATATTATGTCAGTGCCTTTTACTATCAAGTTTATTAGGCGAGGCTTAGAAAACGAAGAATGACGAGTCTCTGCCGAGCCATTATTCGTTTTCGTGCCGAGCCTAATAAACTTGATAGTAAAAGGCACTACTGACATAATATTCTATTTATCATGTAGATTATCCACATTTTCTGTATGAATTACTATTATTCCCTATTTCTTAAAATGTTACGCTTATCGAGGACGCCGCCATGTTTTTTTTCTTTGTTTTATGACGTCGGGCAACGTTACGTGGATGACGTCAGATAACGTTACGTACAATAAACGCCGAGGGATTCCGCATTGATTTGCTTTATTGGTCAGTCGGAACTGCCTCATACCATTTTTTTTCAAAATAAATCTCGGAAAGGAATAGACACCATCTTGGATACTACTTTTCGGTCACGTGGGTTCAGTCACGTGGAATAAACTTTGGCGGCACCGATTGAACAATCATGCTGCTCCTTTTGTCACGTAAAGTAAACATTACGAAATTAATTGCAAACTATTTTTATATTTAACTTTTTTACCTTAAACTGACTATGAAATGATAAGACTTATTGCAAAAGGGTATAACATTTAATAAATAATACAGATATGTTTAAAATCAATCCATTTCCGGGTCTATATTTTTGTTATGGTTTACACGGTACTTTATCGGGGCAAATCACCCAAACCCATCGAATCGACGTGTATCTTTGGTAATACCTACCGGCATTATTTCCGATGATCTACGGATTGAGCGAGTTTGTACGATTGTGCCTAATAAAGCAAAATGTATTAGGTCACACTTTATTAGGCAGAAAAGTGCATATCTGCATGATAAAATAATCTTTCATGGGTATCCGGTGAAGATAGGGAATTCCAATCCGAGGCTCTGCCGAGGTTCCGAATAAAACACTTTTTTGAGGGTTGGAATTCCGTATCTGAACCGAATACCCATGATAGATTCTTTTTCTTGCATATCAGAGATATGTTTTGCGTTGACACCGCCAGCTATTTACGTTTTCCATGTTTTCATGCACAGGTACATATTTATTATTTCTTAATATAAATTGGATTTACGACGTGTTTCAAATCCAGTGTATGTAGATCTATGTAAATAATAATAGTAGTACATGTAATAATAATAATAATAATAATAATAATAATAATAATAATAATATAATATGAATAAGGCACTGCCTCATGGCGAGCGTCGGTTTAAGTAAATAAAATGGTTACATTGTGTAATATTACTCATACTGTAATATCTTATAACATAGGGATTTTCTAAACCCAACTCAGTTGCTCCGTTCTAAAAAACGCAACCCACTACTATTCACCAGGGTGTATACTTACTCCCTGTATTCACATACAAACTTTGCGATCATCAAATAAAAAAAACTAATTCAACAAATTATTTAAGCATAACTTTTCGAAATCGAAATCGAAATGGGGATCTACACATTATACACTATTACTTCCAAATGAAACCGTGGAGCGCTGTGATCTAGTGGTAGAGCGTTGGACCCATGATCCAAAAGTCGTGAGTTCGATTCCCGCCATTGCGTTGTGTCCCTGAGCAAGACACTTTGTCTGCATTGCTTAGTACTGGTTCAACCCAGGAAGACATCGAGAGTGATTCAAATAAGTTCATAGAGCTTTCGTTACAATCGATGTAAAATAAATAAGTTCAAACTAAATCAAACCAAGCACTGCAGTGTGATTTCCATTGTAATGTTGGCAGGGCTTTTACCCACTAGAAATTGTGAAGACTCCCGACCCTAGCCTGGTCATTTTGGTGGAGAAAAAATAGCGCGAAAACTGCCTAATTTGTGAAAAAAGTGTTGAATACATGCATTGTTTTTGTGGGAGCAGGATAATATGAAACATTTTAGATAAACTTTCTTCTATGAACATAGCCAGAACAAAACAATATTGAACAAGTTAAGTGGTGGAAATGTTTTCCAAATTAAATAAAATAATAATATTAAATAAAATAAATAAATTAATAATAATAATTGTGAAGCAAATCGGCCACAGTTGTGAAAAAAATGACTTAAATAGTGAATAAGTGTCAGGTGAACTTGAATAAGCATGATCAGTATAATTATGTCTGCATACTTTTTTTTTATGAGAATTCTCAGGATGATCCAATCTATTCCTATTTCCTAAATGTAAATGCCTTCACTTAGCAGCAATGATCAGGTAGGAAGGAATAGGAATGAATTGTTTCATGTGATACTGAATGTTGCGTTGTAAACCTTCTCGCCTCTCACCGCTGCAGGTTCGAATCCCGCTGGGAGCTCGACTTGTGAGGATGTGTCGATCCTTACGGATGGCGGGAGGTGTATAGTACTGGTTCTATATTACTGGTTCTATCCAGGACAAGTGGGTGGTCTGCCTCCACCATTCAAAAATCCACCGTCATATATAACCTTACATGTGTTGAAAATGACGTAAAACACCATACAAACAAACAAACAAATCATCGATGATGTGTGATTTGAAATAATCAGTTCGTTTAATACCTTGTTCCCAAGTCACCACTCTCTACATTCCCTCTTGAAATTAAAATTGCGTCGAACGTCACTGACTGACGTAATCAGCATTGAAAATTGTCATAATGGTGACGTACTATTACGTTTCACTTTGTCTACAAAGAACAAAAAAGGTTTACGTTTGTGCTTTCAAGTAAAAGAAAGGATATTTCACTTACCACGTTTGGTTTCGGATAAACAATTTAAGGATAAAAAGGTAGGCGAATAATTATTATTGCATATAACTATTGTTTCAGGTGAATTTTTATTATTAATAAGTGTAATTGAGACTTAAATGGCGCAGGGTCGTTAAATACCATTTGAACAAAAAGCAATGACACAGTTCACACAATCTCAGAAATGTATTACTATTAGATAGGATGGTCAGCGCTTAGCCAGCTTTCTTAGTCCTTTTGTCATATTGTATTTTCAATGAAATTGGACTGCTTTCAAGTATGTAGATCTGATATAAAAAAAATAGATCTACTAGTAAAACTAACTTAATTACATATTGACGCAATCACTTTTATTTAAACATAATCAAGCATTAAATCGTTGATTTTGTTGTTGCTGAACAGTGGCAAGCGTCGTTTTAAGTTAATAGACTATATAGCGATTAAATAATGTGTGCAATACTCATACTGTTATTCCTTACAGTGTACATCAGTGACAGTGGAGTTGTCTAAACTCAATGCAAAATGAAAACATCTGCTCGAGTGCTTCTACATCAAATTTGATTCATATTTTGGATTGTTTTTACATTTGTTGGTGTTTCTAAATGAATCATTTTAACTTATACTTTTACTGCAATCAAAAATTGGTTATAGTTTTGCCCTTCACAAAGGTAGTACCTAGTACTGTGAGTGTAATGGCCCAGTGATGGGCCTTGATTGGAAAATAAAAGTTATTCTATTCTATTCTATTTTAAGCCAGAGAACCAGGCTATTATATTCTATCTTTATTTTTTTAAATAATAAATATTTAGATCAGACTACACCAATTACCAACCAATCAACGGGCAAGGAAAAAGTTCCAGGTAAATTCGGAGCTATTACACAGAATCTCTTAATTTTGATTGGTTGTCAAGGTAATCAAACCAAAAAACCTTGCTAAAAAATTAAAATTCAACTATTGAAGAGTACTTATAAAGGTTAAATCATACATTTGTGCAATGTATTCATAATGTGTTGCATAATCAAAGAAAGAAGTATATTTTACATTTTCCTCATGTTTCTACATGCAAGTAGGTGGGTCAGCACCATCCGACCCAAACAGCTTTTTCAAAACATACTCAATGTATGGCTACTGTATGTTTTTTTGATAAAACTAAGATAGGTCTTTCAAAACAAATAATAAAAAATATAGCTTCCTATATTAGGGAACTCAGTACAGAGCTTAGAGCTATAAGGTAGACCTATGGAAAATGAATTGGTGTAGTATGACCTAAACGCATTCACTTTTATTTAAACGTAATTAAGCATTAAATCGTGGATTTTGTTTTTTTGAACAAATTAGATTGTAAAAAATAAATATGTTGAATTGAATGGACTGAGTCAGCGAAATAGAAGAGAAGAGAATCGAAAACAAACTTAATTTACATGTATGTTATATTCAATGCACAAGACCTCGCTTCCCTCGGTGAAATTAGCTGCATAACGTCGCTGCTCGATGTAATCTCGGTGTAATTAGCTTTATTTTCCTTCGAATAACACCTCGCTCCGCTCGGCGTTCATGCGAGGTTATAACGACGTGCTAGATTGAAGGACATGATTAGCACTGGTCGTGTGAGGGTGCCGACAAGACCTCGCAGTGCCTCTACTTCAACTCATCTACCTAACACAACTTGCCAGTGTAGTGCAGATGTCTCTGCCATAAAACAAACTTTGTCCAGTCTCCAGGCGGAAGTGCTGATGTTAAAGCAAACAAATCTGCTTCTTGAAAAACAAAATGCAGATCAATTCAAGATATTGAAGGATACTATGTGTAGTGTTAACGATGCTCTAACGTACGTGATATCCGTTAAAGACACCACTATTAGAACTGACGTTATATCTGAACATAACACGTTGGAAAATAGCGAGGCAGTAATATCTGACATAAGCGCAATATGCCATAGACTTGATGTCATCGAAACTTTTATTAGCACTGATGAAATTGTGCTTATTTCCAATATTAACATTCCGTTGTCTTCTGTTGACTCTCCTTCGTCTCTGGTGGATGAAATTCCCACAGGCGGCGTAGGTGAGTTAGAGAATATGGAATATAACCTCTCAGGTGATAAGAGTTTAAACTCATTGACTTGTACTGAGTCACCTCCCTCTCTGGGTGTTGTTATTTTTCCACCCGGCGGCGTAGGCGAATCAGAAGAGGTGGAACCGTGTGACAGTTTTGGGTAACACTACCATGCCAACGCTAAATAATCCTAAATCTAATGTTGCGAATCTTAGCGAAATTGCCGACTTTCTGTCTGGCTTTGTATCTAGTGCTAAACCTGGTTCTTTCCCTACGGAAGTATCGACGCTTCCGGTTAGAAACGGTAATGCGGCAGTGTATCAGCAAAAGGACATATCTTATTCAAATGCGATTAAGAAAGACGCAGATAAAAGTGGCCGTCGCGACGTTAACAAACAGCCTGGTAATAGACAGGTCACGTTCAAGAATATAATTCATAATATAGGAACTCCAAGCGTTCCGCGTAAGAATGGAATTCCGGTACGAATAACGCATCGCGACGACATTGAAAGCGAAGAAGACTATAGCGTTTATGTTAAAAAGCATACTACGGTGTTCCGTTAGGGCCATCGTACAATCGCGCATCGACCTTTACAAGTCGATGCGCGATAGTACGATGGTACGATGGCGATGGAGAGATGGTACGATGGCGATGGTACGATGACGCGATGGTACGATGGCGATGGTACGATGGTACGATGGCGATGACGCGATGGACCATCGTGTCATCGCCATCGTACCATCGCACCATCGCCATCGTACCATCGTACCATCGCGCATCGACTTTAAACGCGATAGTACGATGGTACGATGGTAAGATGGTCCATCGTACCATCGCGACTCGACCTTTTACAAGTCGATGCGCGATGGTACGATGGTACGATGGCGATGGTACGATGGTACGATGGCGATGGCACGATGGACCATCGCATCATCGCCATCGTACCATCGTGACATCGCCATCGTACCATCGTGCCATCGCACCATCGCAGTCGATGTGCGATGTTGCATCGCCTCCTGCTGCATCGTACCATCGCTCCATCGCCTTCCATTTAGACATGCGCACATCAAAACAAAACAAAAATGGAGGACATCATAGATGCAAAGATTCGACAATAAGTTTTGGAAATGTTTCTTACCGAGAAATTCATGTTTTGCTGAGCCTAAATGAAGGGACAGATTTAAAAAAAGTATTGTCGAATCTTTGCATCCATGATATACGGTAATGATGTCTTCCATTTTTGTTTTGCTTTGATGTGCGCATGTCTAAACGGAAGGCGATGGAGCGATGGTACGATGGAGTAGGGAGCGATGCAACATCGCACATCGACTGCGATGGTGCGATGGCACGATGGTACGATGGCGATGTCACGATGGTACGATGGTGATGACGCGATGGTCCATCGTGCCATCGCCATCGTACCATCGTACCATCGCCATCGTAACATCGTACCATCGCGCATCGACTTGTAAAAGGTCGATGCGCGATGGTACGATGGACCATCTTACCATCGTACCATCGTACCATCGCGTTTAAAGTCGATGCGCGATGGTACGATGGTACGATGGCGATGGTGCGATGGTACGATGGCGATGACGCGATGGTCCATCGCGTCATCGCCATCGTACCATCGTACCATCGCCATCGTACCATCGCGTCATCGTACCATCGCCATCGTACCATCGCTCCATCGCCATCGTACCATCGTACCATCGCGCATCGACTTGTAAAGGTCGATGCGCGATGGTACGATGGCCCTAACGGAACACCGTAGCATACACTCCGTTTCTATGTAGGCGGATTTACCAATACAATTACTGAAAGTAAAATAGCGTCTTACGTAAAGCGCCGTGGCCCCAAAGTAACGGCAGTTAGAATTTTTCCTTCTAAACGCTCAAATGACGACGTTGTTATACAACTCAATGTTGAGGCCAACAGTCAAAGTGCGAAACTCGATAAAAGCGGCTTTTAGCCCCGCGATGTCGTATGCAAACCTTGGCTTTCTAAAGGCAGACTTGCAAACAGCCGCAATTCATACGGTCGTTCGCATCGTGTGGTTAAGGATGGGTATAGATATAATGCAGATGGTGGCCCTATCGAGTATGAGAGCTACAATGTGTATTCTCAATTGAATACTAGTGTCGATTCTAGATCAATGCATACCGATGTAATGTGCATCTTTACTCAAGTTAGAAATGACCGTTATTCGCCCTTTAAAAATTATGTCATGGAATGTGACAGGTATAATGTCAAGTAGCACATACCTATGCGATTCTCTTTACTCAAAGGATATAGATATATGTGGATTGTCCGAGCACTGGCTATCCAATACAAATTTACACTTTATAGATATCATAGATAATAACTATAAAACACATGCTGTATCAGATCGTAGCTTTCAAAGTGCTACGAATTTGCGAATTGGTAAAGGGGGAGTCGCCCTTATGTGGCACATTAGACATGATAGATACGTGACCCCTTTAACAATTGACGACGACAGAATAGTAGGTTTACAATTACAGATTACACCCCGGCAGTTTGTGTTTATTTTACAAGTGTATTTACCCTGCAGCAATCATCCTATTGAACACTATAGAAATTATGTTGATAAATTATATAACCTGTGGAGTCTTTACTCAGATAATGGATGTGTGATTTTCACAGGTGACTTTAATGCTAACTGCTTGGGTAGTAAAACTGGTAATAGTAGGGAGCGGTACTTGAAACAATTTTTATTTGACACTAACTTGATCGCTGCGAATAGCTTAGATTTATGCACTGGTGCAAAATCTACCTTTGTATCGTACGATGAAAGCCGTGAATCAATCATTGATTATATTATGCTGCCGTTAGAAAAAATTGACTGCATACATCAGTGCGAAATTGTAGATGACCATTGTTTGAATGTATCGAGGCATAGGCCAATTATATGTAGTATAAATGTACCTGTTTTTAGCTCGACTATTCGAAGAATAAGAGAGCTTATGTAATCACCCCGGGGTCGGCGTCGGCGTCGGCGTTGGCGTCGGCGTCCCACATTCAGGTTTGCGTGTAAGCTGTGTTTACAAGTCTATATCTCTTGCATTTCTTATCCTAGCACAACCAAATTTGGCCATGGGATTCCTTATAGCATTATCTTAAGGGCTGCATAAGCAATTTTGGTTCCTGTAGCCCATGGGCTCCCATGGAACCCAAATTATGATAGCCCATAAAATGTGTCCCATTTCATATCAAATTTTGCGTGTAAGCTGTGTTTACAAGTCTATATCTCTTACAATTCTTACCCTAGCTCAACCAAATTTGGCCATTAGCTTCCTTATAGCATTATCTTAAGGGCTGCTTAAGTAATTTTGGTTCCTGTAACCCCTGGGCTCCCCTGGAACCCAAATTCTGATAGCCCTTAAAATGTGTCTGTTTCACATCAAATTTTGTGTGTAAGCTGTGTTTACAGGTCTATCTCTCTTACATTTCTTGTCCTAGCTGAACTAAATTTTGGAATTGGTTTCCTTATAGTATATTGTAAAGGGTTGGATAAGTAATTTTGTCTTTTGCAAATTCTGGGCTCCCATGGAACCCAAATTGTGATGGCTCATAAAATGTGCAATAAAGGCAGATCTAGGTTTGCATGTAAGCATGTATATATCTATAATTTTGGTTTGGGATTTGTTATAGCATTATGCATCTTATTACTTCACCCATATTGGGGCATGGGCTCCCTCCTCTCCCCCCCCCCCCCCACCCCCACTTTTTTTTTTTTTTTTTTTTTACATATTTCTGAGTTGCTTTTGTCAATTCCTACACATATATGTTGCAACCCCCGCCACCCGCCACCCCCCCCCCCCCCGCCGCCCCACCCACCTGCCTCTTACCCCATCACACCACCCACCACGCCCCACACTTGATTTTTTTTTTTTTTACATATTTCTGTGTTGCTTTTGTCAATTCTTACACATATATGTTGCAACCCACCCCGCCCCCTCCCCCCCACCCCCGCCTCTCACCCCATCACCACACCCACCACGCCCCACACTTGTTTTTTTTTTTTTTTTTTTTTACATATTTCTGTGTTGTTTTAGTCAATTCTTACACATATATGTTGCAACCTTCCTTGCACCCACCACCCCACCCCCACGCCTCTCACCCCATCACCTCCCCACCCCCATCCCGCCCAAGACTTGAAACTTTTTTTTTTTTTACATATTTCTGTGTTGCTTTTGTCAGTTCTTATACATGTATGTTGCAACCCTCCCCGCTCCCCCCCCCCCACACCGCCTGTCATGCCATCACCCCACCCACCATGCCCCACACTTGATTTTTTTTTTTTACATATTTCTTTGTTGTTTTAGTCAATTCTTACACACATAAACCTCCACAAACTCCCAACTGATTCCCGCCTCTCACCCCATCACCCCCACCACCACCCCCCCTCCCCCCCCCCCACTTGAATTTTTTTTTGGACATATTTCTGTGTTGCTTTTATCAATTCTGACACTTATATGTTTTAACCACCCCCTCATCCCATCCCCCAATCCCGCCCCACATTTTTTTTTTTTTTTTTTACATATTTCTTTGTTATTTTAGCAATTCTTACACACATGTGTTGCCCCCCCCCCCCCCCCCCCCCCCCCCCCCCCCCCCCCCCCCACTTCCAACCCATCTATCTATCCAACAAATCTTTTATTTTTATTTTTTTTTATTTTTTATACATATTTCTGTGTTGTTTTAGTCAATTCTTACACATATATGTTGCAATCGTCTCCACGCCTCTCACCCCCCCCCCCCCCCCCCCCCCCCAAACTTGAAACTTTTTGTTTTTTTTACATATTTCTTTGTTGTTTTAGACAATTCTTACACATATATGTTGCCCCCTGCGCCAAACCCACTTCCGCCTTTTCCCCCGCTCTCCCCCAGCTCTCACCCACACCCCACACCCACTTGAAACTATTTTTTTTTTTACATATTTCTGTGTTACTTTTGTCAAATCTTACACATATATGTTTCCCCCCACCCCCCCCCCACCCCCACCCCCCACCCCAACTACCCCCCTCTCTATACTAGCCCCTCTATATATGTTGCTCTCACCACCCCCACTCCCCCCACCATCACCCCCGCCTCTCTCCCACCCCCACCCCGCACCCCACTCAAAACTCGATATTTTTTTATTTTTATATTTTTTTTACATATTTCTGTGTAGTTTTGGTCAATTCTTACACATAGTTATGTTGTGCTCCCAACCCCACCCCACATTGTTGTAGCCTTGTTTTCTGATGGTATATACTAGCTATAAATTTATTATTCTCCGAAAAATCGAATAGTCGAGCTGCGCTGTTCTCCGACAGCTCTTGTTGATGTAAATTATTACTTAAATAAAAGTGATTTGTCTAATACGTATGGTGTCAATTGGCGGAAGGTAATTCCAAGGGATATACAAATTTATCAGGAAATGCTCAAAAATACATTCGAGCTACACAATCTACAGGGTGCGTATTTAAGCGAATACACTGAAGTTGATCAGGCATACAATATAATCACACATACAGTGGGTGGGGCATCTGAAAAGTGTTTTCCCAAATCCAAATTTAAACATTTTCTCAAACCATATTGGAACCCGCAGCTAACTGAATTACACAAACTTATGACTGATAGACGCAATGCGTGGCTTATTGACGGTCGTCCAAGGGATAGATCCGTGAATTCATTTGAATCATATAAAGTAGCTAAATCGAAGTTTAGGAAAAAACATAGGTTTTATGTTCAACTATATTTAAGGCAGTTAAATGAAGAAATAGATAAAACGGCAGAAATGAACAAAACTGACTTTTGGAAACTTGTGCGTTCTCGCAGAAAACGATCAAATTCAAATCAGGGGCCGAAATTAAATTTAATGGGGTTGTTTATCGAGACATACATAATATAACTGATCAATGGAAACAGTATTTTACAAAGTTATATACTCCTTGCTCAAACGCGATGTATGATGACGCTTGGAAAAAATCTGTTGATGTTAGAGTAAATAATATTTTAGCATCTACTCACACACATGACGTCATTAACGTAACTCCTGAAGAAGTAAATATGTCGCTGAATGTGTGCAAGCGTGGTAAAGCCTGTGGCATGGACAATGTTTATTATGAACATTACATATATGGCGGGATAGTAATAAGTAACTTCTTAGCTAATCTATATTCAGCTATGTTACGACTAAGCTACATTCCTTCTGATATGAATTAAAGGGGATTATAACAGTATTACATAAAGGTGTGAGAAAGCGAAAAGATGACCCGGACAATTACAGGGCGATCACCCTTACTCAAACGACTTTGAAAATCTATGAAGACATATTATTACGTCGCTCAAAGGCAAAAATGTTATCAAGATTAAGTCCTCTACAAGGGGGCTTTTCAGGAGCAACTAGGGTGCATGATGACATCATTTTTATTTAAAGAGTGTATTCTCTACGGTAAAGAAAACAAAAGTAAAGTATTTGTTGGTCTCATGGACGCCCGCCAAGCATTTGATCGTCTCTGGCACAATGGAATGCTCCTTAAATTGTTCGAGACCGAAATAGATGACAACATATTTTTAACGTTTTGCTAATATGTATCGTAATATGCAAAGTTGCGTGAAAAACCAAGGCTGTATTTCAGACTGGTTTTACCCATTCGTCGAGAGGAAGTTGTCCTAGCCCGGTGCAGGATAGGGCATACACGTTATACTCATTCATATTTATTACAAGGTTAGCAATTACCGGAATGTATACCCTGCTTTGCACCGTTAACGGTCAAACACATCTTATTGGAATGTGTAGACTTTGATCCTATGCGTCAAAGGTACTACAATGTTAATACTATGAAAGAGTTATTTGATACTGTAGATTTTAGTCTTGTTTTAGATTTCCTGAAAGAGATCAGACTATATAAATCATTGTAATGTGTTCTAATATATTTACTTGTTATATACCCGTTGCCGGGCATTTATTGATTTACATACATAGAGGTTAATCAACACTGTTTTCGTATTACGGGATATAATACCTGAGGCCAGTTCACATATCTAGTAAAAAAACGAGTGCCGTAGGCACGAGGTTTTTTACTAGATATGTGAACTGGCCGAGGGAATTATATCCCGTAATACGAAAACAGTGTTGATTAACTTATATATTACATTTTATTTACAAGAATGTGCCTTTAATTCAATAAATATTTCTGGATTCACTAGGGGTCTACTTTGCCTTACTTTCGAACGTCGCGCAAGAATACACCACAACGGTCACACAGGTTGACCCGCTTCGAAGTGTCGGACATTTTGTTTGTGTCACTTGGTGAAGTTCGGGAAATTCAGCGTTCATATTTGGATTTTAATCACGGAAATATATTGAAACACATTTTAATAAAGTTTTAAAATGAATTGAAGTGTTATGATGTTGAATTTCAAAACATCTACTAATAGATTTGGATTTTTAACTGGGCAACACGTGATGTGACTGAGTGACGTGATAATTTCTGATGGACGACGTAAAACAAGCGAGAAAACTTCAGATCAGGCGGTATAATAGTGGCTCATTTTGGAAGCATCAACCGGCTGGAACAACCGGGCGACAACTACGGCTGCTATGCAAATGCTAGCTTTTTCATGGAATGTTTAATAATAACACGAATAAAGTAAATAAATACCACGGACAGAAGCTAATAATGTTGCTAGTTGCTTGTTGATGATGAGTATGATGATGATGATGATGATGATGCTTACCTGCTTCTAGGTTTTTTGCTGTTGTTGCTACCGCTATTGATGCTGCTGATGCAGCTTATGCTGCTGCTGCTGATGATTTTGTTGCCGCTGCTGCTGTTGTTTCTGCTGCTGCTTGCTGATGATGATGATGCTGCTTCAGATGCTGCTGCTGCTGCTACTGTACTGTTGTTGCTGCTGCTGCTGCTGATGATGATGTTGCTGCTGCTGACGCTGCAGCTGTTGATGCTGATGCTGATGCTGTTTTTCTGCTGCTGCTGCAGATGATGATGATGATGATGATGATGATGATGTTGCTGCTGCTGATGTTGTTGTTGCTGCTGCTACAGATGATAATGATGATGATGGTGTTTATCTAGCTGCTTCTACTTTTTTACTGTTGTCGTTGCTGCTACTGACGCTTCTGATGATGATGATGCTGCTGCTGATGATGATGATGTTGTTGTTGCTGATGATGATAAGGCTTCTGATGCTGCTGCTGCTTCTGTTGTTGATGCTGTTACTGCTGCTGCTGCTGCTGCTACTGCTGCTGCTACTGATGATGATGGTGCTTATCTGCTTCTATTTTTATTGATGTTGTTGCTGCTGCTATTGATGATGATGCTGCTGCTGCTGCTGCTGCTGATGATGATGCTGTTGCTGCTGCTGCTGCTGTAGAAGAAGATGATGTTGTTGCTGCTGCTGCTGCTGCTGCTGCTGCTGCTGCTGTGGCTGATGATGACGATGATGATGCTGTTGCTGATGATGATGATGCTTATCTGCTTCTATTTTTGTTGATGTTTTTGCTGCAGCAGATGTAATCTATTGATTATGATGCCGCTGCTGCTGCTGCTGCTGCTTCTGTCTGACGCTGCTGCTGTTGATATGATGATGTTGCTGCTGATGATGATGCTGCTGCTGCTGCTGCTGATGATGATGTTGTTGTTGCTGCTACTTTCGAAGCTACTGCTGCTGATGATGATGATGCTGCTGAATATGATGATGCTACTGCTTCTGCTGATGTTGTTGCTGCTGTTGATTATGATGATGTTGCTAAGCTTCCAATGAAGATGATGCTTCTGAAGATGCTGCTGCTGCTGTTGATGATGCTGTTGTTGTTGTTGCTGCTGCTGCTGCTGCTTTTGTTGAAGATGATGATGCTGATTATGTTGATGCTGCTGCTTCTGAAGCTGCTGCTGAAGCTGTCGTTGCTGCAGCTGATGATGATGCTTCTCTGCTTCTACTGTTTTGCTGTTGTTTGTTGCTGCTGCTGCTATTGATGCTGCTGCTGCTGCTTTTGAGGCTTCTGATGCTGCTGCTGCTGCTGTTGATGATGATGCTGCTGCTGTTGATGATGCTGCTGATGCTGCTGATGCTGCTGATGCTGTTGCTGCTGCTGCTGCTGCTGATGATGATGCTGTTGCTGATGATGGTTATGCTGCTGCTGCTGCTGAAGATGATGATGCTTCTGATGCTGCTGTTGTTGGTGTTGCTGCTGCTGCTGCTGATGATGATGATATTGTTGTTGCTGCTACTTTTGAAGCTACTGCTGCTAATGATGATGCTGCTGCTGATGCTGTCGTTGCTGCAGCTGATGATGCTTATCTGCTTCTACTGTTTGGCTGCTCCTGCTGCTGAGGCTTCTGATGCTGATGCTGATGTTGATGATGCTGCTGCTTCTGTTGATGCTGCTGCTACTAAGGATGATGCTGCTGCTGCTGTTGAAGATGATGATGTTTCTGATGCTGCTGTTGCTGTTTTTGCTATTGCTGTTGCTGTTGCTGCTACTGATGATGATGACGATGTTGTTGCTGATGTTTCTGAAGCTGCTGCTGCAGGTGATGCTGCTGCTGATGCTGATGTTGCTGTTGCTGATGTTGATGATGATGCTTATCCGCTTCTACTGTTTTGGTATTGCTGCTGCTGCTGCTGCTATTGATGCTGCTGCTGCTGGTGGTGGTGCTGCTGCTGCTGCTGCTGCTAAGGCTTCTGATGCTGCTGCGAATGATAATGATGCTGTTCTGATGATGATTATGATGATGATGATGATGATGATGCTGAAGATGGTGATGATGTTACTGCTGCTGTTGATGATGATGAAAATGGTGCTTATCTGCTTCTACTTTTTTGCTGTTGTTGCTGATGCTGCTGCTCAAGCTTCTGATGCCGCTGATGATGATGATGCTGTTGCTGATGATGATGTTGCTGCTGACGCTGCAGCTGTTGATGCTGATGCTGATGCTGTTTTGCTGCTGCTGCTGCTGCTGCTGCAGATGATGATGATGATGATGATGTTGCTGCTGCTGCTGATGTTGTTGTTGCTGCTGCTGCAGATGATGATGATGATGAAGGTGTTTATCTAGCTGCTTCTACTTTTTTACTGTTGTCGTTGCTGCTACTGACGCCTCTGATGATGATGATGATGCTGCTGATGATGATGATGTTGTTGTTGCTGATGATGATGAGGCTTCTGATGCTGCTGCTGCTTCTGTTGTTGATGCTGCTACTGCTGCTGCTGCTGCTGCTACTGCTGCTGCTACTGATGATGATCGTGCTTATCTGCTTCTATTTTTATTGATGTTGTTGCTGCTGCTATTGATGATGCTGCTGCTGCTGCTGATGATGATGATGATGATGCTGTTGCTGCTGCTGCTGCTGTAGAAGAAGATGATGTTGTTGCTGCTGCTGCTGCTGCTGATGATGATGACGATGATGATGCTTATCTGCTTCTACATTTGTTGATGTTTTTGCTGCAGCAGATGTAATCTATTGATTATGATGCCGCTGCTGCTGCTGCTGCTGCTGCTGCTGCTGATTCTGTCTGACGCTGCTGCTGTTGATATGATGATGTTGCTGCTGATGATGATGTTGTTGATGATGATGATGATGCTTCTGATGCTGCTGCTGCTGTCGATGCTGCTGTTACTGCTGTTGTTGTTGTTGCTGCTGCTGCTGTTGCTATGTTGGTATTCTACCGGGCGTGCAACCGGATCATATATATTGATACCGAGTAGTTAACTGAGTTTAGGGTCTGCATATATATCTGAAACATATAGATATAAGACAAACATACTTACACCGCCTATGTTGGTATTCTACCGGGCTTTCAACCGGATCATATATATTGATACCGGGTAGATACGCTAATGCCGTTAGAATGAATGAATGAATGAATGAATGAATGAATGAATGAATGAATGAACGAACGAACGAACGAAAGAACGTAAGTACAAACGAACGAACGAACGAACGAACGAACGGTCGTACATAAGTACGTACGAACGAATGAACGATCAAACAAAACAAAAACGAATAAATGAATGAATGAATAAATAAATAAATAAAAAAATGAGTGCGTGCGTGCGTGCGTGCGTGAGTGAGTGAGTGAGTGAGTGCGTGCGTGCGTGCGTGCGTGCGTGCGTGAGTGCGTGAGTGAGTGAGTGAGTGAGTGAGTGAGTGAGTGAGTGAGTGAGTGAGTGAGTGAGTGAGTGAGTGAGTGAGTGAGTGAGTGAGTGAGTGAGTGAGTGAGTGAGTGAGTGAGTGAGTGAGTGAGTGAGTGAGTGAGTGAGTGAGTGAGTGAGTGAGCGAGTAAGTGAGTGAGGGACTGAGTGAGTGTAACAGTGTAACAGTGTAACAGTGTAACAGTGTAACAGCATCAACCCCAGCACTGTTGAAAATACGTTCCAA
Organism: Cyrtodaria siliqua; assembly: GCA_037043455.1. Taxonomy (NCBI): domain Eukaryota; kingdom Metazoa; phylum Mollusca; class Bivalvia; order Adapedonta; family Hiatellidae; genus Cyrtodaria; species Cyrtodaria siliqua. Next base: position 47,146 of record JAWPHD010002983.1, read on the forward strand.
AGAAAAGACGAATGAACGCCTTCTATGACAGAAATAAAATCAGCTACCAGATCCCAATAGCCTTTTCTTGATTAAATGAAAAAAGAAAATATGTTAAATACAAACGTTCTTTATTTGTGTATTTAATCTGGTTTGCTAACGGATCTTACCGGCTAGAGGGCGTGAATGGGTAGCAATAATATTTCACTTCCTTTCACGAACAGTCTCAATCAAACCCAGACTGCAATATTATATATATTAATTTAAGGAGAAACTACAAACACATACACATACACCCTCTGAGTGGGTAGTCTACCGGGCTTGCTACCGGATTGTATAAATTTATACCAAGTAGACGGGAGAGTTCACCAGTGTGTTTGCACATTTATACATAAAAGGGAAATCAAACACTTCATAATTGGGTATTCGACCGGGCTTGCTACCTGATCTTATATATTTATACCTGGAGAATTCACTATTCGGTTTGCACACATATACATATAAGGGAAACGAAACACTCCATATTTGGGTGTTCGACCGGGCTTGCTACCGGATGTTATAAACCAAGTAGACGGGAGAGGTCAATTTATTAAATATTAATTAAAAAAATAAGGTTTCTGTTGTTCTGTTATCACTATATAAGATATTCTTTTTTCATTTGTTTTATTTGACTGCATACCGGCCTATCTATCTACCCAACATTTGAAATTAGGACCGGGAAAGGCAAACATAAATATGTTTCAAGATGTTAAGATGTTAAGATGAAAATATAAATACTCATATTCATTATTGTACGGGCTTGATACCGAAAAAATGCAAACTACTCTTATATGGGTATTCTACCAGGATTTCAACCAGATGTCCTATATTGATACCTGGTACATGAGTAAGCTTACTTTACGGTGGGAAGCATGTGAATTAACTGAGTTTAAGTCTGCATATCTATCCGACACATATAGATAATAGAAAAATATGCTTCCATCGCCTGGTTTGGTCGTCTACCGTGTTTGCTACCGGATCTTATATATTGATACCGGGTAGATGGGTTAACTGAGTATAGGGTTACATACTCACACCGCCTTGTTTGGTATTCTATCGGGCTTGCTACCGGATCTTATATATTGATATCAGGTATATGAGTTAAAACTGAGTTTAAGTCTGCATATCTATCTGGAAAAAAAATATAGATAATATGCTTCCACCGCCTAGTTTGGTATTTTACCGGGCTTGCTACCGGATCTTATATATTGATACCGGGTAGATGGGTTAACTGAGTTTAGGGTCACATACTCACACCGCCTTGTTTGGTATTCTATCGTGCTTGCTACCGGATCTTATATATTGATATCAGGTATATGAGTTAACTGAGTTTAAGTCTGCATACCTATCTGACACATATTGATATTAGAAAAACATACACCGCCTAGTTTGGTATTCTACCGTCCTTACTACCGGATATTATATATTGATACCGGCTAGATGGGTAAAATGAGTTTAGGGACTACATAGCTGTATGCCACATACAGATATTAGAAAAAATATACTTACACCGCCCATTTTGGCATTCTACCGGGCTTGCTACCGGATCTTATATATCGATATCGGGTAGATGGCTTAACTGAGTTTAGATCTATCTGACACATATATAATTAGAAAAATATACTTACACCGCCTAGTTTGGTATTCTACTGTGCTTTATACCCATATATGGGTATTCCATATATATATTTATACCGAGTAGACGGGAGAGGTCACTATTGACTTTGCTCACTTTAATATAGTTATAAGGGAAATCAAGCACTCCATATTTGGATATTCGATCGGGCTTGCTACCGGATCATATATATTATACCGAGTAGACGGGAGAGGTCACTATTGGCTTTGCTCACTTATAGGTATAGGGGAAATGAAGCACTCCATATTTAGGTATTCGACCGGGCTTGCTACCGGATCATATATATTTATACTGAGTAGACGGGAGAGGTCACTATTGACTTTGCTCACTTATAGATATAAGGTAAATCAAGCATCCTATATTTGGGTATTCCACCGGGCATGCTACCGGATCATATATATTTATACAGAGTAGACGGGAGAGGTCACTACTGGCTTTGCTCACATACAGGTATAAGGGAAATCAAGCACACCATATTTGGGTATTCGACCGGGCTTGCTACCGGATCATATATATTTATACCGAGTAGACGGGAGAGGTCACTCTTGACTTTGCACACTTATATGTATAAGGTAAATTAAGCACCCTATATTTGGTTATTCGACCGGGCTTGCTACCGGATAATATATATTTATACCGAGTAGACGGTTGAGATCACTATTGGCTTTGCTCACTTATAGGTATAAGGTAATACTACTACTACTACTACTACTACTACTAATAATAATAATTAAATCTTTATTTCAAGAGGATACATATTTGGCTACAAGCCAGTCTAACATATGGTCCTCAGACAAAATAGAATATATACATTTTATACAAACATGATTAAAACAATGGTACAAAAAGAATAAAATGAACAAAATGTCTAGAAACTTCATGATTTTTCTAAAAAGGTGGTATTTGAGATACATTGATTAAGACTGATTCAACCGTTACGTGATGTGTATACAATTAAACTAATGTTTAAAACCCATTAATTGTATATGTTTTTAACAATATAATTATTAAAATTTAAGAATTACATTTTATAACTTAATGAATTAATTGTACACGTGCACACACTGTGATTGACATAGGTAATACATTGGTAATCATGATGTCAAATTACATATATAACAAATCATGTAAACAACACAATAAATACTACTGTAAGATGATCAAAACAATTAAAAGTGATGGTATATTGATTGAATATGGAAGTGATCTTGAGAAATATTTTCTGATTGAAATATCACACCTATTTGTTTTTTCTACAGGGTTAATCTTGTTTAATAGTAATACACAAACACGAATGGGCCATTGCATTCTACTTAGTATTGGTTAAACCACCATTCCTAACTATAGTATGTTTATGTGTGATTTAGCCTAAGACAGCAACTCTTTACGTAGGTTTACAATCATACTATCTAAAAACTAGATTTGAACTAAGTATAACTAAGTATATGTTTTATAACAGTTCTTTATAAATTAACCTCCTTGTAATCAAGCCCAGTTGACGAAACGTAAACGCTGATCGCCTGAGCTGTTAGCAATGGTGTTTTCAATTGAGAATTCATTCTTTTAAGACAATATACCGAAAATGTATGTAAGGTAATCAATGTTATCTAGGCCAGCAGACGAAACATACAAGCTGATCCACTAAACCGTCAAACATTGAGGTTTTATTGTATTATATATATGAAAGTATGCAATCAATGTTATCCAGTCCAGCAGACTAAACATACAAGCTGATCCACTGAACCTTAAAACATTGATGTTTTATTGTATTTATATTAGTTCATGTTTGCATAATAGTATTGACCTATTTAGATCCTATCATACACACAACAATACTCTTTGTATGCAAGTTTCTTATGCACTTAACATATATAGTTTTTATGATTAGTTCATGTTTGCATAATAGTATTGACCTATTTAGACCCTATCATACTCACAACAATACTCTTTGTATGCAAGTTTCTTATGCACTTAACATATATAGTTTTTATGATTTCATAAGACTTTGTGTCGCTAAAAACGACAATCAAGTAAATCAAGCATCTTATATTTGGATCAATCGATTGAATCATAAATATATGTTGATACACAATATGTGTATCAACATATATTTATGATTCAATCGAAAACAAACTGGACACATGTTAATACTAGATGTTATACTATTCTCTATTCCATATTTGAGATATGATTATTTGATTGTTTAATATTTCTATTCATACTTATTTTTTTTTCTTTCTATTTTTGTATGAAAACGATTTATTGAATTTTTCATGCATCATTTCTGATGCGCTAATAGCTCGCGTAAAACAATAAGTTCAAGTTTTAATTTTATGTTTTTATTTTAAATTGCTAGTGTGGGTGGGTGTGTGTAATCGTGCGTGAGTGGCTGCGTGCGTGCGTGCGTGCGTGCGTGCGTGCCGAGCGTGCGTGCCGAGCGTGCGTGCGATAACTATTTCATTGAAAAGTATTTTAACAACTGCTTTTTTACGCAACTGTATACATGTGCATCATTCCACGTGAATGTTGTTGCCCCCCCCCCCAATCAATTATATACAGTTTAATTAGTCTAGTTTTATTACTATGTGGCTTTCATATTATTTCATAAAACAGAGAAACCCTCCATCAAAATGGGCCCAGGAACTTTCTAAAACCGCTGAGGAAACTCTGTGAAAATATTTTTTTTTGGTGCATTCCAGTGTATTATATTCATTACACCTTTATCTATAAAGGTAGATGGGAGAGGTCATTATTGGCCTTGTTCAACTATATATATAATGGAAATCAAGCACTCCATGTTTGTGTATTCGACCAGGCTTGCTACCGGATCATATATATTTATAATGAGTAGACAGGAGAGGTCACTATTGACTTTGCTCACATACAGGTATAAGGGAAATCAATCACACCGTATTTGTGTATTCGACCAGGCTTGCTACCGGATCATATATATTTATAATGAGTAGACAGGAGAGGTCACTATTGGCTTCGCTCACTTATAGATATAATGGAAATCAAGCACCCCATATTTGGGTATTCGACTGGGCTTGCTATCTAATCTTATCTATTTATACAGAGTACACAGGAGAGTACATATTAGTACGTTTGCGCACTAATAGATACAAGGGAAATGAAGCACTCTATATTTTGGCATTCTACCGGGCTTGCTACCTGATCTGATATATTTATACAGGAGAGTTCACTATGTGTGCGTTTGCACACTTATAGATATAAGGGAAGTGAAGTATTCCATATTTGTGTATTCTACCGGGCTTGCTACCGGATAGTATATATTGATACCGGGTAAATATGGGTTAACTGAGTTTAGGGTATGCATATATATCTGACACATATAGATATAAGAAAAACATACACCGCCTAGTTTGGTATTCTAGCGGGCTTGCTACCGGATATTATATATTGATACCGGGTATATGGGTTAACTAAGTTTAGGGTATGCATACATATATCTGACACATATATATATATTAGAAAAACATATACCGCCTAGTTTGGTATTAGTATACAACGCACTGGCAGTCTGCATGTTTAGTGATTGACCCCTCTACAGTCAGTCACTACGCTTCACTTTTCCCTTGTGCGATGACTGGACATCCTCTTGGGACTCTATGATTGCACCTACTGAAACCCCGACCAAGGGAGGTAGGTACATGAGCTTTCGTCCCTTGGATTTTCTGGTCGGTCGTACCCTAGATTGGTTTTCCCTTTGGCTGCAACTGCTGTGATTGTTCAGTACAATTCTGGATACATCCTGAGATGTTTCTTATTTTATATTTTATATAGCTTTACAACAACATCTTAGTGTTTCTTTTGTTATTTTCTCTGGATGTGGACTTTATTGTTAGAGAATTCCTTTTGATGGGATGTAGTTTTGTTTACACTGTCTATTTGGGCGCTGAAGACAGGATAATAGCAATGATTGTGTACACATAAAATCGATTCAAGCTAACCTGTAGGCCTTATTGTCTACTGACCGTTCCAAGTCGATAACCCTGTCTTCACCACCCTTTCTGTTGTATTTTGTCTCCTTCATTGTATAATTAATTCCTTGTTTACAGTACAGTGCGGACCTGCGATGCCATTGCGTTCGGACGCTGTGGTTTCTATAGGACCCTATATCTCATTTTGCTACCGGGCTTGCTACCGGATCTTATATATTGATATCAGATATCAATATAGACATATATACATTCGAACCGCCTACTTTGGTATTCCATCAGGTTTGATAACGAATAGTATGTATTGATACCGGCTAGTCGATTAAATGAGTTTATCGTCTACATTTATCTTATATATATGTACACAGAGTACACAGGAGAGTTCACTATTAGTGCGTTCACACTTATAGATATAAGGGAAATGAAGCACTCCATATTTGGGTATTCTACCCGGTTTGCTACCTGATTTGATATATTTATACAGCGTACACAGGAGAGTTCACTATTAGTGTGTTTGCACACTTATAGATATAAGGGAAATGAAGCACTCCATATTTGGGTATTCAACAGGGCTTGCTATCTGATCTTTTCTATTTATACAGAGTATACAGGAGAGTTTACTATTAGAGCGTTTGCGCACTATTAGATATAAGGGAAGTGAAGCACTCCATATTTGGGTATTCTACCTGGTTTGCTATCTAATCTTATCTATTTATACAGAGTACACAGGAGAGTACATATTAGTACGTTTGCGCACTAATAGATACAAGGGAAATGAAGCACTCTGTATTTGGGCATTCTACCGGGCTTGCTACCTGATCTGATATATTTATACAGGAGAGTTCACTATGTGTGCGTTTGCACACTTATAGATATAAGGGAAGTGAAGTACTCCATATTTATGTATTCTACCGGGCTTGCTACCTGATATGATATATTTATACAGAGTACACAGGAGAGTTCCCTATTAGTGAATTCCACCGGGCTAACTACCGAATCTTAGATATTAATATCTGGTAGATTGGCGTGTGCATATCGAGGCCCCAGTATTAAAGGGTCGCATACATACATGCATGCATACATGCATACATTCATACATGACATGCACGCACGCACGCACGCACATGTGCATGCATTGTACATACAATACATTGTCAATTACAAACATATGTGTGCATAAAGGTCGTAACGGGTAGTTAAAACCTTTGACATTACTTTTAATATCAATAAACATAAGGTCTTAAGTGAAACATCCTTTATTGCAATATTAGAGTTTTTGTTGCAATAATGAAATAGTTAAAACCGAAATTATCATATTTATTTTTAAAAAATACGGATGTATTTTAAGGCACAAATATACCACTCGGACCCTAGACCCATATGAAAAGCCTGATGTACCCACTTTAATCAATGTATCTCAAATACAAGCCTTTTAGGAAAATCATGAAGTTTCTAGACATTTTATTATTTTTGTTCCATTGTTTTAATTATGTTTGTATAAACTGTAAACATATTATATTTTGTCTGAGGACCATATGTAGCCAAATATGTTATCCTCTTGAAATAAAGATATTAGTATATGTTTTATTCAAAATTCCAATAGGCCTTAAGGCCTGTGAGGATACAAATAGTTAACACAATACAATGACAGGTAATACGAAATGAAACAACATAAACAAATGTACATATGGAGAAGATGGTATGAATATTTTCATATCATTTAATCATCTATTTTATACACACAGTCTTTCACTATGTAATACACAATATGAGTAAGCCCACGTGAGATTAAAATTCACATTCCATGGACATTGCATCTTTGTAAATATTTATATTTTATTTTATTTTACATTTCTATTTTACGAATTATGAATATTGTTTTATATAATGTTCATACACATGACTATAAACATATAAAGACATGTATTTAAATGCAATATGTAACTATCATGTTTTCAGTTTATATATATATATATTTATATATATCATCTGATAAAGATTTCAAGCACTAAACAAACAAATAATACATAACTCATCATGACGATTACAACAAAATACATGTGGCGTTGCACAATGTATCGTCTAGGATATAATTCAAGTGAATCTATTTCATTGCATATATCATAGCACAATCAAACATAACCAAATGTTTTTGCATATACAATGCAACTGAGTATATATTGTGTATTGTTTATTCTGAAACACAAAGCAAAACCAAACTTTAAGACAATGCATAGATAATGCAGATGTGTATATACAATAATTGCATATATTTTATGTCAAAAAATAAAAATAAAAACGTTACAACATGATATTTCCATTTACTTACACACAATTTAAAACTTTTGTAATGATTAGTTATTGGAAAATAATATCCTTTCGGATTTCAATTATTATTATTGTTCTTCTTATTATTACTACAATAAGTGAGCAAAGCCAATAGTGACCTCGCCCGTGTACTCGGTATACATATTTATTATCCGGTAGCAAGCCTGGTCAAATACCCAAATTATTTCCTTTATACCTGTACTTGAGCAAAGCCAGTAGTAACCTATCCAGTCTACTCGGTATAAATATATATGATCCGGTAGCAAGCCCGGTCGAATACCCCAAAACGGGGTGCTTGATTTCTCTTACACCTGTAAGTGAGCAAAGCCAATAGGGACCTCTCCCGTCTACACGGTATAAATAAATATCATCCGGTAGCAAGCCCGGTCGAATACCCAAATATGGAGTGCTTGATTTCCCTTATACCTGTAAGTGAGTAAAGCCAATAGGGACCTCTCCCGTTTACTCGGTATAAATATATATGATTCGGTAGCAAGCCCGGTCGAAAACCAAAATATGGAATGCTTGATTTCCCTTATACCCTTATATCTGTACGTGTGCAAAGCAAGTAGTGACCTCTCCCGCTTACTATATAATATATACAATAAATATATATAACCCGGTAGGAAGCCCGATCGAATACCCAAATATGGGTATAAAGCATAGTAAAATACCAAAGTAGGCTGTGTAAGTATGTTTTACTAATATATGTATGTGTCAGATAGATATGCAGACCCTAAACTCTGTTAACCCATCTACCCGGTATCAATATATAAGATCCGGTAGCAAGCCCGGTAGAATACCGAAATGAGCGGTGTAAGTATGTTCTTCTAATAACGGTGTCAGATAGATATGCAAACCTAAACTCTATTTAACCCATATACCCAGTATCAATATATGGCATCATCCATGTATTTATGAAAATCGATAAAACATTGAACATTGTTTTAGAACCACTAATCTGACTAGGACTGTTTGCACTTTCCCGACCCTAATTTCAAATTTTAGGTATGCTGGGAGGCACATATTTTATTTTATTTGTTAAAAAGCAAAATTTAATAAAATGAAAAGAAAAACAATGGTATTTTCATTGATCAACTTAATTAATTGGCATGATTAATATATGAAACAATCGTTAAAAATGTTTAAACATATTGACTTTTTTAATTGTTTTAGCCATGTTGGCAGAATATATGACTATTATCACCAGTGTTGACATGAAATACAAATAGAGCAACAAGAAAAATGGCTGTAACATTAAAGTAGAGCTTTTAACACATGCATTCAATGCAATATGCAAATGAAAAATTATAAACAGAAGCATTTAAAACGCAAGCGTGTACAATGTATGTTACACATCGTAGAACTGGCGGCTTTCCGTCACATCTATACTATGTGGACTTGCTATGAAGTTTGTGAAGCACTCATCTTTCTATTAGATAATATTTTCTTCAGGTATGGTACCACCGTTTATAGACAAATTGTTGGTATCCCTATGGGTACGAACTATGCACCACTTGTCGCAGATTTGTTTTTATTTTGCTATGAAAGGGATTTCATGTTGAGTCTTTCACCAGATACCCAGGCAGATGTTATTGAAGCTTTTAATGACATCTCTCGGTATCTGGATGACATACTGAACATTGACAACCCTTTCTTTCCAACTATGGTTCATAATATTTATCCTAAAGAACTTCAGCTTAATAAAGGTAATATATCTGATAATAACGCTTCTTTTCTTGATTTAGATCTCTCGATTGAAAATGGTCAAATAATTAGCAAAATCTATGACAAGAGAGATGATTTTAATTTTGACATTGTTAATTACACCCACTTGGATGGGGATGTTCCCCGAGCAACTTCTTATGGGGTATATGTGTCTCAACTTATTCGTTTTTCAAGAGCTTGTACTCGAGTTGAGGACTTTAATATTCGTAATCTTTGTATAACTAAAAAGCTACTCAATCAGGGTTATCGTTACCATAAACTTCGTAAAACCTTTGCAAAAAATTATTATCGTAACCCTGATCTTCTTTCCAAATATAAAAGTAATTTAAGGACTCTTCTGCGACAAGGACTATCACAACCTGACTTCTATGGTGATGTGATTTATAAACTTCGTAAGATTCTTGGTCATGATCATTTTTATACTATCTTTGTTAAACTTGTTAAAAAGTTTATCAAAAGAGGTTATGACCCTATAATTTTGCAACGTACTGCATGCTTGGTGGTGGACCCTTTTACAGTTCGCCACTATGCTTTCCTCTTTAATTGTACGATGACCGGACAGGCTGTGGACCCTATGATGACGCCTACCTAAATCCCATTGGGACGGTGGCGTTTGATGTTTGTCTATGATCTTTCCTGTCGTGCCCTTAATGGTTTATTCTCTTGTTGCTCTGGCTTCTGTCAAGTCATTGAGTACCTTCATTGTGGCTTTCTAGGCTATTGTTTTTTGTATTATATTTACACGAGCATATTTGTGTTTTACTTATATTGCCTATTGATGCTGCCTTGTTGGTCAGAGATTAGTTCATGGCGGGGATTTCTTTATTTACACTGTCCTGTTTTAATGGGATGACAGTAGGGTAAGAGTGAGGTTTGGTGCTCCCTAAAACCGGTTTAAACCCCCAGTGGCCTTTGTTGCCACTGACCGTTCCAAGGCGGTAGCCCTATTGTCAACCCTTTTGTGTTTGTGATGTCGCTTGCATGTTTTATTACTTTTGCCTTCTCGTTTGTCTGCGTGTTTGTTTTTGTGTTTTATGGTTGACTGTCGTCCTTGAATGCTGCTTTCCCTGTCCGATATTTTTATCTGTCTTGCCTAATTAAGGTACTACGGGGTGCAGTAAAGATGTTCTTAGAATGGGAAAAACATACTTGATAGGGCCATATTTTCGTGTCGATCGTGAAAGGGCAAACACTATATTTTTAAGTGTGGCCCATATCTATATGTGTCACATATGATTGCAATCCCTAAAGTGAGTTTACAAATCTAACATGTATCAATATATAACATCCTGTAGCATTCTGCTATATCTATATATTCTGCATTCATGCAAACCCGATAGTGAGTTTACCCATATAAAGTGTTTGTATTTTATTATTTTATCTATATGTGTGGCCCCGTTGAAAACCCTATTTTATACACAAGTAGGGAGTGTTTCTAGATTCTCCTTTTATACGTCTATATTTGTGACATGCACTCCTTAATTTCAGTTTACATATCTGCCCAATTCCAATATATAAGATCCGGTAGCAAGCCCGGTTGAATACATAAATAAGCGACGTGTTTATTTAATCCTTATATATATAAAAGTGTGGCATGCATGCAAATCCTAAGTTGAGTTTACTTATCTACCAGGATCAGGTAGCAAACCCGGTAGCATACAGAAATCGACGATGTTTGTATATATACATGCATATTCTGTAAGGATGTTTTACCCATCTTCAGACTCCTCATAAATATATTAGATCATCATTATCATCTCAGCAGGAGCAGCAGCAACAACAGCAGCAACAGCAACAACAACATCATCAGAGGAGTAGCAGCAGCAGCAGCAGCAGCAGCAGCAGAAGCAGCAGAATCATTTCCACAACATCAACACAGTCTCCATCATCATCATCATCATCATAATCCTTAGCAGCAATAGCAGCAGCAGTAGCAACAGCATATTGTTATAAGCAGCAGCAGCCGCATCTCCAGTAGGAGCAGCCGTAGCAGCAACAGCAGCAGCAGTATTATCATCATCATCATCAACTGCAGCATTTCCACAACCACAATACCACCTTCACTAGTCTCCATATTCAGTATCACAATCATCTCAGCAGCTGCAGCATAACATCACTGTCTCAAGGATCATCATCATCATAAAATATCACCATCATCATCATCATCAGCAGCAGCAGCAGCAGCAACATCAGCAGCAACATCAGCAGCAGCAACAGCAACAACAACAGCAAAAACAGTAGCAGTAGATAAGTATCATCATAATCATCGTCATCATCATCATCAGCAGCAGCAGCAGCAACAACAGCAGCAGCAACAGCAACATCAACAGCAAAAACAGTAGCAGTAGATAAGTATCATCATAATCATCAGCAGCAGCAGCAGCGGCGGCAGCCGCAGTAACTACAACAGCAGCAGCAGCAAAAACAGTAGCAACAGATAAGCATCCTCATCATCATCAGCAGAAGCAGCTACAACAGCAACAGGAGGAGAAAAACAGTAGCAGCAGATAAGCATCATCATCATCATCAGCAGCAGCAGCAGCAGTAGCAGCAGCAAAAAGAGTAGCAGCAGATAAGCATCATCATCATCAGCAGCAGCAGCAAAAACATTAGCAGTAATCATCATCATCATCATCATCAGCAGCAGCAGCAGCAGCAGCAACAACAGCAAAAACAGTAGCAGTAGATAAGTATCATCATAATCATCATCAGCAGCAGCAGCAGCGGCAGCCGCAGTAACTACAACAGCAGCAGCAGCAAAAACAGTAGCAACAGATAAGCATCCTCACCATCATCAACAGCAGCAGCTACAACAGCAACAGGAGGAGCAAAAACAGTAGCAGCAGATAAGCATCATCATCATCAGCAGCAGCAGTAGCAGCAGCAAAAAGAGTAGCAGCAGATACGCATTATCATCATCAGCAGCAGCAGCAGTAGCAGCAGCAAAAACAGTAGCAGCCGATTAGCATCATCATTATCAGCAACAGTAGCAGCAGCAGCAAAAACAGTAGCAGTATCACCAGCAGCAACAAAGACAGTAGCAGCAGATAAGAATCATCATCATCATCATCAGCAGCAGCAGAAGCAGCAGTAGCGAAAATATTAGCAGCAGATAAGCATCAGCATCATCATCATTACCTGCAGCATTTCCACAACCACAACACCACCTTCACCAGTCTCCATATTCAGCATCACAATCAACTCAGCAGCAGCAGCATAACATCACTGTCTCAAGGATCATCATCATCATAAAATATCACCATCATCATCATCATCAGCAGCAGCAGCAACAGCAACATCAGCAGCAGCAGCATCAAAACAGTAGCAGCAGATAAACATCATCAACAACATCATCATCATCATCATCATCAGCAGCAGCAGCAGCAGCAGCAAAAACAGTAGCAGCAGATAAGCATCATCATCATCAGCAGCAGCAGCAGCAACAAAACAGCAAAAATAGTAGCAGCACATAAGCATCATCATCATCAGCAGCAGCAGCAGCAGCAACAAGAGAAGCAGCAGATAAGCAGCATCATCATCAGCAGAAGTAGCAGCAGAAAAACAGTTGCAGCAGATAAGCATCAGCAACAGCAGCAGCAGCAGCAGAAGCAAAAACAGTAGCAGTATCACCAGTAGCAACAAAACCAGTAGAGCAGATAAGAATCATCATCATCATCATCAGCAGCAGCAGCAGCAGCAGCAGTAGCGAAAACAGTAGCAGCAGATAAGCATCATCATCAACAGCAGCAGCAGCAAAAACAGTAGCAGCAGATAAGCATCATCATCATCAGCAGCAGCAGCAGCACTAGCAGCAGCAAAAAAGGCAGCATCATCAGCAGCAGCAGTTGCAGCAGATAAGCATCATCATCATCATCAGCAGCAGCAGTAGCAAAAACATTAGCAGCAGATAAGCATCAGCAGTAGCAGCAGCAAACACACTAGCAGCAGATAATCCTCATCATCAGCAGCAGCAGCATCAATAGCAGCAGCAAAAATGTTAGCAGCAGATAAGCACCATCATTATCAACATCATCATCAGCAGCAGTAACAGCATCATCAGCAGCAGCAACAGCAACATCAACAACAGTAAAAACAGTAGAAGCACAACAGTTTACAATATCTTAAGTCGAAAAACACTGTTTGTTTATGTGCACTAATTTACTGTACCGTTTTCAAGCCGTATATTCGAAAACAATCTTCCTCTGTAGATTGGTTTAAACTGTTTTTAAATTGTTATTTTTGGGGGCATTTGACAATAAATAACACACGTATAATTACTTTTATAAACATTTCTGGTAGGAAATCGTCAAAAACAGCCGGAAAAGCAAGAAATTTGCAGCCGGTAGATAGCCCGGTTTTAGTGTCCAAACTGGGTTACTATCATACCTGCTTCGAAGTGTCGGACATTTTGTTTGTGTCACTTGGTGAAGTTCGGGAAATTCAGCGTTCATATTTGGATTTTAATCACGGAAATATATTGAAACACATTTTAATAAAGTTTTAAAATGAATTGAAGTGTTATGATGTTGAATTTCAAAACATCTACTAATAGATTTGGATTTTTAACTGGGCAACACGTGATGTGACTGAGTGACGTGATAATTTCTGATGGACGACGTAAAACAAGCGAGAAAACTTCAGATCAGGCGGAAACTTCAGATCAGGCGTGTGATGGTGAGTTTATTTTCTAATCTATTTAAAGTAAATGTATTTACTGCGCTAACACACCATTATTGATCTTACAGAGATGGACTTTTTCAGTGCTTTTTTTAACCGAGATTTTCAAGGAAATGGTTTCCAAGAGTGAGCACTGTGAGTGTGAACTGCCTACCTATTTCTTGGTTCTGGCTAAGTGTGTATGTTGAGATGCACCATCACACTTGCTGGAATTGAGGGAGAGTGTAGGTTCTACCTGCAATTAAACCAGGATGATTGGGACAAACGACAGTAAACAACCATTTAAAACTGCCAACACAACTTTTATTTTGTCATAAAATTTCAATCATTGAATCAAGATCACTGTTTATCACAGTAAGATTAAGAATTAATTCCTTCAGTTTGGAAAAATATTACAATTTTAATTCAAAATTACAAAAAAAATAATATTAATTTGTCCATTGTCGCACTGTAATATTGGGAATTATTTCCCTTGTCCATTGTTTCTCCAGTGTAAAGCGCACACTTTTTTAATCTGATTCGGAGTCGGATACTATAGCTCTGATTCTTTTGAATTTCTTTGAGGGCGGCGATAATACTGCTGGATTTTCTGGCAATGACCCGAAATAAAATGTTCCACCAGCTATGTGTGTGGTGCCATTGAATTAATTGTCATTTAATTAATTGACAAATAATTGATTGTCATTGATTATCTATGTGCCGCCGATAAAACACTAACAAACAGGAACACAAGTACTTACTAATTACAATGCACCTGTAACAAACATATTTATCAATTGCATTTAATTAAAACTAAATCAACTGTGTGCCGGTTATATTGTCGGCAATATGCTTTTAACATTAAAATTGAGCACGATAATAAGGTAATGCATTAATAAAGAATAATTATCAAGCTTTTAACGTTTGCAGTTTTACACATTCTTTAGCTAATACTTTAATAGACAGCCATATTTTGGTTTCTAAACATTTATTGCGTCATTGTTATACAAAACTGATACAATTAGACTGGAAATTAAAAACACAAACACACTTATATGCTTTATATTTTATTAATAACTAAAATAATAGTATAACTAAAAATAAAGTAGAGACAATATCAGTAGAAACAATATATATTTTTTTGTGTGTCTTTGTGTTTATTTTACAGTGTTGAAGTTGTTGCAGCTATCGCCCGTCTTTCCTCTTCGATAATATTTTGAATTGTTTATCTATTTATTATTTTTCTTACTTAATAACGTTAAAAAATAAGAACTACTATATCTACACAACCTCATTTATGTTCTTGGTGTTTTTGCGTTACAATAATGGTGTCTTTGCGTTTATTGGCCCGTCTTTGCGCTTATTGGCCCGTCTTTGCGCTTAAACAATCATATTTAAATCCTTAATAATTATTATAATAATTAGGGCCTATAATACTTTACTAAATAAAGCCTGCATGGCATTGCCTGTGTCCAATCCCATTCATTACTTGAATAAAATATTGTTTAAATCACTAAATAGTAAAATAAAACAAAACAAATATTTGAAATGATCAATTATCTTCGGAGGTCTTTGTGTTACATTTTAGATGTCTTTGCGCTGACCTGCCTAACTTGCACATCCAACGCTTATTTGATTTATTCATTTATTAATATTATGCTTTACCTTACTCATTGACTTTACCAAGGACGAAACAATAACAAAAACGTGTAAATAAAACATAAACTGTCTTTGATATTAACTTAGGGTGTCTTTGCGCTACCTTGCCCATCCTTTTAGATGTCTTTGCGCTGACCTTCCCGTCTCTCACATCCAACGCTCATTTGATTTATTCATTTATTAATATTATGCTTTACCTTAATCCATGAATCTACCAAGGACGAAACAATAACGAAAACGTGTAAATACAACATAAATTGTCTTTGATATTAACTCAGGGTGTCTTTGCGCTACCTTGCCTATCTTTTTAGATGTCTTTGCGCTGACCTTCCGGTCTTTCACATCCAACGCTCATTTGATTTATTCATTTATTAATGTTATGCTTTACCTTACTCCCTGACTTTACCAAGGACGAAACAATAACGAAAACGTGTAAATACAACATAAATTGTCTTTGATATTAACTTAGGGTGTCTTTGCGCTACCTTGCCCATCTTTTTAGATGTCTTTGCGCTGACCTTCCGGTCTTTCACATCCAACGCTCATTTTATTTATTCATTTATTAATATTATACTTTATTAAGGATGAAAAACTAACCAAAAAGGTATAAGGTTTAAGGAGAGCAACTCTATACGATTTTTCTTTCTTTCCAGTTCTAGTTACTTTATGCTGTACCAATATAAAAAAGGTTGAAATAATATATATTTAAACCAAAAAAGGTATATATGCAACATATATTGTATTTTTGGTGTCTTTGATATTAATTTATGGTGTCTTTGCGCTACCCCGTCCGTCTTTGCGTGTCTTTGCGCGTCTTTGCGTGTCTTTGCGCGTCTTTGCGTGTCTTTGCGGTATTTAGTAGGACCGATTGAATACGGATGACATCATGGAATTTGCACTTTGTTTGTGGAAAATCTGACTACAGTTGGGCGACATGTTTTGCTTTGAATTGGAAGGCGTGAACTGAGTGAGGCTTTGTGGTGTTTTCTTTGTATTCATAAGCGCACCAGCAATCTGCTTTTGTTGAGGTTCATTCAGTTTTGAGTAGGAATTGACACTCTGTAAGTTTTTATGTCCACTTATTTGGACAGTGGCTGTTGCATCCATTCCCAGGTCATTACATTTTTGTAACAGGTGTTTCCTTACACTGTGATTTGTTAGTTTGCGACCATCATTTAATGATTCGCACTTTGTCTTCATGGTTTTCACGATTTTATAAATGTGGTTTTTGCCCATCGGTTGATTCTTGAACCATGGTTGTTGGGAGTTGGGGCTGCGAAGGGCATTAATCCCGAGAAAAAATGGCGCATCAGGATTCATCATTTCATGTGGCCGTTGTTGTTTATATATTTTGTACGCCTCAACTGGGCATCTTTCTTTATTTTCGCTATTGGCCCAAGCTTTTGGCTTGAATTTTCTGGTATTTTTTGGATCAGTTCCAACTCGAGTTTTTGTTTGTCTCTCTCTGATATGTGACAAATACTCATCCTCATCTTCATCACATAGCAGTTCTATATCTCCCCACTTGAGGTTCCTTTGCTCTACACCACCCCGCATTCCGAAGAGCAGAGAGAATGATAGATGTAGCAAATTTATGATTTGCTGAGGCGTCTCGTGTCCAAGCTGACCTGCCTCGAACAGCTTGTCAATGTCGGCATCGGTCAACTCGTCAGCTTCATTTGGTCTATTTCCAAGACCCTGTGATTTTAAGGATGTCATTTTTGCTTTTATAGCGTTGTTGCTATGTGGAAATAGCGGACATTTATTGATTTGGTGTGGACAATTCTTATTTTTCAGATATCTGTCCATGCTGGACATGAAACCACGAATAGTCGATGGCTCATATTCATTACCGTCAGCCTTTTTGATGCTTACAATAAAGTTTCCAAACAAAACATCAAGTTCATTGGTAGAAAGAGTCTCTATATCTCTATGTTCATTTTGAGCCCTACAAAATTCTTTGAACAACCGTACGTCTGAATCAGTTTTCCTCTGGGTATTGACATTTTTCTGACCTGTTATGAAATTTGCAACTTCCTCATTATTCACTGGATTGAAACGAGATGTACTGGTAGAAGGCCTGGGTGGGGAGACAGGCTGACCCACATTTGGGATTTCCTCATATTCAGATTGTGCAAGCAGGCTCTCAATGTCCTGTAAAGTCCAGGGTTGCATATACTCTGCCATTGTTTCTGTTGTAAAGCAGACGACAATGACATTTGGATATCTTCTTGTTTTATCATTGATCAATGAATAACATTTTCTGTTGTTGTTTATTTTATTTATTATTATTTTTATTTTCATTAAGTCATATTTATTTATTTTAATGAAATGGATTAGCCTACTATTATTTTTTTTTATTATAAACTATTCAGATGTGTTTGTGTCTATTTTAAGCATTTGGAAAAACAGCCATTCTATTTTAAGCTTAAAAAAGTAGTTCCGGCAAAATCTTATAATTTCCCTAGGGATTTATTTCCCAAGGGAATTACCACTTTTAATTCCCACAGAATTACAGGCAGAAATGTAATATATAGTTTATATTACACCTTATCATCCCTTATTTTTTTTTTATAGTTTTATCTTTATATATTTACATTAATTTTTAATTAATACTTCTTTTTTTTATATTTTTTTTTTGCGCGCAATATGACCTGTTTATGTGTCGACGTGCCGTAAAACACCATTCATTCATTCATGCATTGACGGGCATTTGTTGATTTACATACATAGTTTATATTACACCTGATCATCCCTTATTTTTTGATAGTTTTATCTTTATATATTTACATTAATTTTTAATTAATACTTCATTTTTCATAATTTTTTGCGCACAATATGACCTATTTATGTGTCGACGTGCCGTAAAACACCATTCATTCATTCATTCATTCAGACTGGTTTTATGTAAAACAAGGCACTAGACAAGGTGGCAAAAGTTCCCCAATTCTGTACCTTCTCTTCATAGATGGGCTAATCAAAGAGTTAGAAAACAGTGGACTTGGTTTCTGTATGTATAACTTAAACGCAGGATCCCCTACTGTTGCTGATGATATGGTCCTCATATCATTATCTAAAAATGGGTTAAATAAGATGTTTGATATGTGCTATAAATATGCTATGAAATGGCGCTTTGATTACAATATTAAAAAATGTGCAGTGATAGTATTTAATGAAACACAGGCTGAATTTGATCGTAACACCAGGCAATGGACTCTTGGTGCGAACCAAATAATAAATGAAGTCCAATTCTATACTCATCTTGGTATTCGTATAGATAAATATATGGACATAAACGACTCTATTCATGAGTCCAATACAAAATTGAGAGGTACCTTTTTAAGTCTGATAAATAGCGGAATTCACCCACATGGGCTCAATCCGTTAACATCCTTGACAATCTACAACACAATCGTGTTATCAAAAGCGCTGTATGGCTGTGAACTGTGGAATTCGCTTTCTCCTTCCAATGTATTAGAATTGGAGAGGTCACACAGATTCTGTGTCAAATATATCCAAAAGCTGCCTACATATACAAGCACTGATATAGCTTTAAGTGCTCTTGGAATTTCGCCAATTGAAACCGTAATTGACTTTAAAAAAATACAATTTGTTGGTCAATTGTGTAGATTACCAAATAAATACCTCGCGAAGCAGATATTTATAAATAGGTTGATGAGTTTTTTGAATAATGACAACCAAGTGTTAGGTTATATTCCAGATATACACAGACTGCTTAAAAAATACAATATATTTTATTTACTAGAGAGTTTTGCAGCAACGTCGAATATTCCGTCAAAGTACTCATTGAAACAAATTTTGAAAACTAAGGTGTGCGATCTGGAATCAAAGCAAAGGCTCTCACGAGTAGGCCTTAAGTTAAATGAAATACCATGCTATTGTTTATTTAACAATTTGGAACCAAGTGATATTTGGAAATTAAGCAGGGAAAGACCTGATTTAAAGAAACATTGCTATACTGCAATATTAATACTTGGAAAACTATTCTCTTTTAGTAGCTCTGAAAAGTGTAAAATGTGTAATTTGTTAGTAGACAACTTATTATTACATATTATGCATTACTGTTCAGTTAATGACTCCGCGAGACAAAAACTGTGGAATGCATTAATACAAAATATTGGATTAAAGTCATACAAAGAGTTTATTCTTAAAGGTCCTCGAGATCAGATATGCATATTATTATCAGGATTCAAACACTTTTCGACAATTGAATCTGAAACTGATAACATGTTGGCTATTATTGTAAAAATGGTTCATACTATTTTTAATTATACATAGTAATGCAGCTTATTGTCACGAAGGTGTAATTAATTACTATAAGTGTATTTAAAATACATAATGGTTAAGTGTCTTTTTCAGTAATGCCAGCAGGCAGCTGACGATATTACGACTCCGTTTTGAATGCTGGGAATATTCTTTAATTATTTTGTGTAGATATACATTACTACATAAATACTTTAGATTTTATGTGTTTTATTATAGAAAATGAAATAATATTTTCAATAGTGGTTTCTACTATGTTTAATAAGTCTATATTATTAATTATGAGAGTAGGCATGAACTAATTTAAGCTGAGTAAACTGTAACATTTTTTACATCTTGAGTTTCGTTTCGGCAAGAGTCATAAATATGATACATGTTTAACTAATTTAAGCTGAGTAAACTGTACCATTTTTACATCTTGAGTTTCGTTTCGGCAAGAGTCATAAATATGATACATGTTAATATATAAGGTTATGAGTATATTGCACCATTTTGTCTTCTTGTGTTTCGTTTCGGCAAGAGTCATGCATATGGTAATACATAGCAAAATATGATTCATATAAATAGTATTTATCTCAAATTCTGAACTCATCTATAGTCTAATTGTAAAATAATCTTTAATCAACATGTATTGATGTATGTATATAGTCTTGATCCATTATATATATAGATATATGTTAACGTTCGCTAATGTTAAATTTTGAATTTGTATTATATGTTACAGTTATATGTATATGCTCTCCTGTACATTGGAGGAAATAAAGAATCTATCTATCTATCTAACTTTACGGGCAGGTAACTCTAGCGGTTTGACCAAGATTTTTATTGCCTTAGTATGGCAATTTCAGAAAATCAACAACGCGTTAACCGTAAGGCGAGCTTACGCTCGCGATTAATAAAATAAAAACAAATACTAAAAACAATACATGTAATAATAATAATAATAACATAGATCTACATACACACATATATATACATGTTATTTATTATTATTATTATTATTATTATTACATTTGTTACTATTATTATTGATTATTATTTTTATTATTATTATTACACGTATTACCATTATTATTATTATTATTATTATTATTATTATTATTATTATTATTATTATTATTATTATTACACGTATTACCATTATTATTATTATTATTAGTTCATGTATTACTATTATTATTATTATTATTATTATTACATGTATTATTATTATTATTATTATTACATGTATTATTATTATTATTTTTATTAGTATTATTAGTAGTATAATCATTTTTATTACTATTATTATTATTATTTCATTATTATTGTTGTCGTTGTTGTTGTTGTTGTTGTTGTAGTTGTGTTGTTGTTGTTGGTGGTGGTGGTGGTGGTGGTGGTGGTGGTGGTGGTTGTGTTGTTGTTGTTGTTGTTGTTGTTGTTGTTGTTGTTGTTGTTCTGCTGAATCAGAGATAACACGTACTTTTAATTTGGTTACGCGTAACATAGGTTACAGAAGAGGTGGTCTGGAATGCTAACCCATTGTACACATGCGCCAACAGTTTTTCCTAGTTGCCACCGCTTTATTCACGGCTGTCAATCAGCCGTTCAGCCGTACCTACTCGTGGCTACAATTTGTTTGCACTCCGATTGACTCTAGTATTCACCGCTCATCGAGTATTTCGGCGCTTAATTAATTCAAACATGTGGTAGCATACATTATGATGCATGAATGATCACGAAAACATAGCTAAAAGAGACGAAAGAGAGAGCTTGTCAATAAGTCACCACATAAATATCAGAACATGGATGAGCGCCGTGGTCAACGTAAAATTACCTCCCACAGCCACCCACCCCACCCCACACAAGCTCAACAAGGATGATTGATTGAATTGGATTTTATAGTCGCACCAACAGCTAAGGTCATATGGCGACTTTCCAGCTTCCATTGGTGGAGGAAGACCCCAGGTGCCCCTTCGGGCAATTTTCGTGCACGGGCGGGCACCTGGGTAGAACCACCGACGTTATACACATCTCACAGGCTCATCCGGTGAACTGGGACGTGTACCAATCTGCACATCGCACAGGCTCATCCGGTGAACTTGGACGTATATCGGTCTACATATCTCACAAGCTTATCCGTTGAACTTGAACTGTACCATGCAACACATCTCACAGACTCATCCGGTGAACGTGGACGTTTACCAATCTAAACATCTCACAGGCTCATCCGATTAACTTGGACGTCACATCTCACAAACTCACCCGGTCAACTTGAACTTTACCAGCCTACATATCTCACGGACTCATCCGGTGAACTTGGACATGTATCAGTCTACACATCTCACTTGCTCAACCAGTGAACTAGGGCTTGTACCAGTCTACACATCTCACAGGCTCAACCAGTGAAATAGGACGTGTACCAGTTTGCACATTGCATAAGCTCATCAGGTGAGCTTGAACTGAACCATTCAACACATCCCACAGACTCATCCGGTGACCTTGGACGTTTACCAGTCTACACATCTCACAGATTTATCCGGTGACTTGGGCGTGTACCAGTCTACACATCTCACATGATCATCCGGTGAACTTGGACGTGTACCAGACTCACCCCGTGAACGTGAACTTTACCAGCCTTCATATCTTACGGACTCATCCGGTGAACTTGGACGTGTACCAGCTTACACGTTCCACAGACTCGCTCATCCCTTAAACTTGGACGTGTACCAGTCTACACACATCATAGTCTCATCCGGTGAACTTGAACGTGTACCAGCCTACACATCTCACGGACTCATCTGGTGAACTTGGACGTGTACCAGCTTACACATCTAACAGGCCCGTCTGTTAAACTTGGACGTGTACCAGCCTACACGTTTAACGGACTCATCTGGTGAACTTGAACTTACCAGCCTACATATCTCACGGACTCGTCCGGTGAACTTGGTCGTGTACCAGCTTACACATATCACATACTCATCCGGTGACCTTGTACGTTTACCAGTCTACACATTTCACAGACTCATCTGGTGAACTTAGACGCGTACCAGTCTACACACACCACAGGCTCATCCGCTGAACTTGGACGTGTACCAGCCGACACGTTTCACAGGCTCATCCGGTAAACTTGGACGTGTACCAGCTTACACATCTCAAGGGCTCATCCGTTGAACTTGGACGTGTACCAGCCTACACATCTCACGGGCTCATCTGGTTAACATTGGACGTGTACCCGTCTACACATTTCACATGTTTATCCGCTGAACTAGGACGTGTACTAGTCTACCCATATCACAGGCTTATAAATATATAAAGTACCACGTATGTGTATGCTCCGCCACGAAATAAAAACCTGCATATAATGTTACCCTTGTTCGTCCGTTCGTCCACGTCCGTCCGTGCGTCCGTTTGCTCGCCCCATCCATACGAATATTCAAGTTCCTTAACGGAGATGATATAGACTTTGTTTCAAATACTTTGTTTCGAATATAAGTGTATAAAATGTTCAAGTGTCGTAACTGTAAGTTTTAGAAGTTAAACCTTTGACATTCATGAGAAATTCCAGAAAACCAACAATTAACAAGATGACTGTTATGTTATGTTTTCCCATTCAACTCCATGCATTTTGCAATTTTGATATTGCTATCTTTTGACTTTGAGGAACTCAAACTCTGTTAGTGAAGGAACTGTTCCTACAAAATGTATCACTTCTGTAGTAATGTATTAATTTTGTATTTTTTAAAAGTTGTTTTGCAAAATGTGTCATTACAACTTTTTTAATATTTCCAAAAATAGATGTGCACATTTTATTTTTTAACTGAGTAATTTATTTTGCCAATTTGCATCGGAAAATTGTCCCTAGGTACGAATCGAAACGAGCCTGAATTAGAGCATGTATCTCCTATAAGTTACTTTCCCTATCGACATGAATGCTAAATTGTCGCATATTAATGATTTTCTGCAACTTCAACTCAAGTATGGATAATGCTGCAGTGTAATTTTCACATAGAACGACAGCTTTCCACTTCAAAAATCTCCAGAATAGAGGGGTCATAAATCATGCCAGAACGTTGTCGTGTTATTACTAAACAGGTCAAGGGGTACAGCTGTTTTAATTGATAGATGCTCGCAAAGTGTATGCATAGATATGTATCAATAAACCATTAAAACCTAAGACTACACTTCTAGAAATGGGCCATTATTTCCGCCCGCTCCCCCCCCCCTCCCCCACCCCACCCCCACACACACCACTCCCACTTATAATGCCCATTTCCTCTCATTGTGGTTCCCTGAGAAAGAATATAAAGGATAGGGCCCAATGATTTTATAACAGAATTTGCAGCAACTCTGCAATTCTGCAGGGAGACGGTTCTAGGCAAATTCTGTATATTTTTATCTCGATGTAAATGGAGGGTGAACCTGCAAAGTTCATTTATGTTGGCGCCTTATAACCTTTTGTGTTGGTGCGTCAAAGAACCCAATGCAAATTAATTCATCCCCCATTACGCGTGAAATGTTTATTCAATGCATTGTCACAAAATGTCACGGGTAGAGCGTACTGGTCGTATATAGCTCTTGTTATCGGTTACACCCAAAATCTATTGTTCGAGTTGAAACAATTTCACAATATTCATGATCTATTCATGTAACACGTAAAAGCGTGCACATTTTAAGTGGCCGCCAGAGAGGCCGTGTCATAAGTTTAGTTTTGTGCTAATGCATGTAAACGGATAGGTATATTTTCCTTAAACGGCAAAATTGTATAAGGGGCCTCTCGTGTTGATTCAATACTGTAGATTTAGCCACGTTTGTCACGGACTGAACGGGGGAAATAATGATTTGGGCGTAATGTTTGCTATAAAACCCATTGTCTTCTAGCTTTCGCCGGGATCATCGAAAGTACTTTGTTGGAACAGAGATTGGACGGCAAATTTCACAGGCAACATGTGGTTAGTAGTTTTATTAAACTTTTATCGTATATTTGTATTCAGTGGGCGGCGCCATCTTGTTTGGCGGTTACGACATCCGGTTAGCATTGATGTTTCTCAAACATAACTTTAGACTAGCATATGAGTTTGAAG
The DNA here is from genome assembly GCA_037043455.1 of Cyrtodaria siliqua. Lineage (NCBI taxonomy): Eukaryota > Metazoa > Mollusca > Bivalvia > Adapedonta > Hiatellidae > Cyrtodaria > Cyrtodaria siliqua. The sequence goes on from JAWPHD010002983.1 coordinate 72,477, forward strand.
TTACTTTATTAGATGTAATTATTGTAATTGATCATTAATTGTAAAACAATATTAATTTGATAACAGTGGATAATAGGTGCATTAGTTAACGTTGGCGTATAACTCAGTGATTGTAATACACGATTGTTAACATTGCGTGCAAACATAACTCAGTGAGTGTAATATATGAGTTATTTGATCATGTTTATATTACATGTATTAGGGGCATTGATTAACAGCGACGTACATAGCGTATACATGGCGTTGTAGAATATGTATACATTGCTACTCATCATTAGTACAGCTTACATATATTGATTGAATAATGATTTGTTTGGGTAATGATAATTATGCAAGATTGTTATGTTTGTAAACCGACAGCTAAAACGTATGTATAATTACAGCCTAAGCCATCCAGGATATAAGCCATCCAGGGTTGGAGTAAGCCATCTAGGTTTGGATATCCAGGAGTGGAGCTAAGCTTCCACGAATAACGTTACAAGCGGTGGAGACGGTCCCTGTACCTGCGCAGCCAGGTTTTACTAACGATAACCCCCGGGACACAAGGTGGGCCCGTTACCAGTCCTCACTGGAGGAATATCATTCACAATCTCAGTGGAGATTAACTGTCATTGCATCGCGTCATCAACCCTTACAGAAGGCATTTGATGACAATCATCCATTGAATTCGCGCATCATCATCTTCATGAGCTCTCGCGCATCACAGTTATCGCGCTAGATCAACATTGTTATAGCTTTAACAACACTTCAGTGTCTTAGACATTCAGTATTTATAACAATACTAAGAACGTCTTAAACGTTCAGGAGAACATTCTTTTCATAGTTCATTTGTGTATTCGCTTGTTTTTTTAGATAATTGTATATATATTAAACATATTTTAAAAGTTGCATTAAACTTATGTAAATGCATTCACCGTCATTGATTCTTTCCTGAGTTAGCCCAACCACTAAGGTCATCCTGTGACAACTGGTGTCAGAAGTGGGATTTTGGGCGACTACGGAGGGAAAGAATCAATAAGTGATCTTTATTATGATATACTAAATCTCTACTTATTATTTTAGAATTGTGTACCACCCTCTGATCCATCAAGGCGACTGTCGACGATCACGGCCACAGCTTGGAAGACAAGTCAAGACACGACAAGGGTAGGGTGAGTCCAAACTGTTGTTTTGTCCGTTCTTTCCTTGGCGCGAGGTCGCAGTGGTCTACACGAGTGGGTCTGAGGCACTTTTGCTCAATAATTTGGGTGTTTGTTTTACCTCCCTTGATATACACATAGTATCCAATAAGGTTGGCGAACAAGACGTTCTACTCATGTTGTGACACTCGAGTATACTTATATTGATGGGAGAAGTAAATATACATGTACATGTTATGCACATTTCTATGATTGTTTAAGGTTATGTCCAATATCAAATATAGATATTTTATGTAGTGTATATGTTGTGTGGAAGCTAGATACTATCTATACATAACCGTTAGGAGTTAGCGCTAGTACAAATGTGTATGTACCTTGTCCTATGATGATGCCCAGGTGTTTACTGAGGACACAGTGACTTACCATTAGTAGTTAGTTGAGTAGAATTATTAGTGACGTGTGTATTGTAATTATCGTAGTGTGTAGTTCACAATGTCTATAGACATGACGTCCATAAAGGATCTTACGGAAATGGGTAAGGAGTTAGGGTATGCTGGAGAGGAGCTTAGAACCTTTGTTAAAGACGAACAGGCTAGGGAAAGGGAATTTAGACTTAAGGAAAGAGAATTAGCAAAGCGGGAAAGGGATGAAGAGAAAGATAGGTTAGAATTCGAAAATAGGTTAGCTAAAGAGAAGCTAGAAACTGAGAAAGATAGGTTAGAAGTAGAAAGTAGATTAGCTAAAGAGAAGCTAGAATTAGAAAGTAGACTATCCACAGAGAAGCTAGAATTAGAAGGCAGGTTAGCTAAAGAGACGCGAGATGATGAAAGCAGAATAGTAAGGGAGAAGCAAGAGTTAGAACATGAGAGGTTCGAAACAGATGGTAGACTAGCTAAGGCTAAGATGATAATGGAAAGGGAGCAAAAAGAGTTTGATCATAAGTTAGCTTTAGAGTTGGAAGCAGCTAAGACACATAGTAAGGAAAGTAAAACTGAAGGGAAAGATAGTTATTCTGGGAAGGTAAAAGGTTCGAAGTTACCATACTTTGATGCTGACAAAGATAACATGGACAGTTACTTGTTACGGTTCGAGCGTTATGCTGAGTTACAGGAATGGACCAAAGATAAGTGGGCAGTTCATTTAAGTGCGTTATTGAGAGGCAAGGCCTTAGATGTATTTTCTAGATTACCTAGTGTAGATGCTCTTGACTATGACAAGTTAAAGGATGCGCTTTTAAAGAGATTTGAGTTAACTGAAGAAGGTTTTAGAAAGCGGTTTAGAGCTTGTCTGCCTGAGAAAGGCGAGTCATTTATTCAGTTTATTAGTAGATCTAGAAATTACTTAGATAGGTGGTTAGAGTTAGGGAAAGTAGCGCAGACTTATCAGGGCCTCATAGATTTCTTGTTGCGGGACCAGCTATTCAATGTTTGTAGTAGAGATCTGTTCTTATTTCTGAAAGAAAGAAAATTAGCTAGTGTAGGAGAAATGGCAACACAAGCAGATCAGTTTGCCGAGGCTAGAGGCGGAGCTCATAATGTAGTGTCGAAAGACAGAACTTTTAGAGATAGGCAAGGGGACGATCATAAACAGAAAGGCCAGAGTGGAAACTATAGAGGTGGAGGTAGTTCGATGGGTTCTAGAGGAGGTAGCAATGGTGGTAACATAGGTAGACCTTTTATTCGTTGTCGTCACTGTAATGGAAATCATGCTTCACATGAGTGTAGGAAAGCGGTGAAAGTGTCCGCTGTCGTAGACAATTTCAGTGAAAATAGTAGAGTGGACAACAATGTAGGGAATCAGAACCAAGGTTTTAACAACCCATGGAATTTCGGTAGAGGTAGAGGTGGTCAAAACCGAGGTAGAGGTAGAGGCAGAGGTAGTAATAGTCCGGTTATTAAAACCGAGAGTAGTAGCTGTTGTGTTAAATCGGATGGTGTAATGGCGAAGATCGGAACATGTCTCTTTCCGTATGCAAATCTTCCAACGGCAGATGGTAGAGTGAACGGCACGGACGTAATTGTAATGAGGGATACAGGTTGTACAGGTGTGGTAGTTAGGCGTAGTTTAGTTACGGATGACCAGTTGGTAGGTAAACAGTCACCGTGTATGTTGTTAAATAAGTCGGTAGAGCACGTGCCAATAGCGAGAATAGATGTAGATACACCTTTCTTTAAAGGGACTACAGAGGCACTATGTATGGATGACCCGATGTATGATTTAACGATAGGGAACATAGATGGTTCAGCACTTCCGGTAATGTCCGATTTTAGAAGTAGCATAAGTAATGCCGTAGAGACTAGAGCGCAGGTTCAGAAGCAAGCTCAGGCTTATAGAAAATTAAAGGTTCCTGCAGCCGTAGGTGACATATCCAAAGCGGAGTTTATAGAAGCACAAACTCAAGACGAGTCATTAGGTCCTTGTAAGGTGAAGGCCAAGGATGGTGTAGTGAAGAAGTGTAAAGGGTCCGGTAGTTGTAAGTTTGTACATAAGAATAGGTTATTGTACAGAGAATTTGAAGATAGTGGTAGTAGACAGTTTCACCAATTAGTGGTACCTACCCAGTATAGAACGACAGTGCTTAAGGTAGCTCATGAGTCGATTATGGGAGGTCATTTAGGCGTAAAGAAAACGTCAGATAGAGTATTGGCAGAATTTTATTGGCCAGGCGTTAGTGGAGATGTAACTAGGTATTGTAGGTCCTGCGATGTATGCCAAAGGACAGTACCAAAAGGTCGAGTGACCAAAGTACATTTAGGTCAGATGCCACTGATAGATACACCATTTAAGCGGGTAGCCGTAGACATAGTTGGACCAATTTTTCCAGTGTCGGATAGGAAAAATAGGTACATTTTAACCATGGTAGACTATGCAACTAGGTATCCGGAGGCAGTAGCATTGCCCTCAATTGAAACTGAGAGAGTAGCTGAGGCATTAGTTGATATGTTCAGTAGGCTAGGTGTACCAGAGGAAATGCTGACTGATTGTGGGTCACAGTTTACGTCAGAACTTATGGCTGAAGTAAGCAGGTTATTGTCTTTGCGTCAAATCATGACAACACCATATCACCCTATGTGTAACGGGTTAGTCGAACGATTTAACGGGACGTTAAAGCAAATGTTACGGCGTATGTGTACCGAGAGACCCAAAGATTGGGACAAGTATCTCAATGCTTTATTGTTTGCATTTAGAGAGGTTCCACAAGAGAGTTTAGGATTTTCTCCGTTTGAGTTATTGTACGGTAGGTCAGTTAGAGGTCCCATGAGGATTCTTAGAGAGATGTGGGCAGGTGAAGTAGATAGTGATGAGGTTAAGACTACATATCAGTATGTTTTAGATCTGAAGGAGAAACTAGAGGAGACTTGTAAGATAGCTCAAAGTCAGTTAGTTAAGGCACGTACCAAGTATAAACGGTACTATGACCAGAAAGCTAGAGCTAGGAAGTTTAAGATAGATGACCAGGTGTTACTGTTACTCCCGACCGACAATAACAAGTTGTTATTACAATGGAAAGGTCCGTTTTACGTTAGAGGGATAGTGAACACTATGGATTACCGTATCGAGATAAACGGAAAGTTAAAGACCTTTCATGCGAATATGCTGAAAGAGTATATAAGTAGAACCGATAATGTGCAACAAGGGGTGTTAACCGTAGTTAATGTTGCAGTTATTGAGGATAGTGAGGAAGACAGTAGTGAGGACACTAGTCCCATGTATTTTCCCATTAGTGTAGGTAAGGAGACAGCAGCCGATGTAGACATATCGGGCATGCTTAGTGTAGAGCAGCAACGAGAGATGGGTAGTTTACTCTCGGAGTTCAGTGATGTCTTGTCCGAAAACCCGGGGCAGACAGATGGAGTGCAACATGATATTGTACTCACATCAGGGGAACCAATAAGAATTAAGGGGTATCCCATTCCATTTCACTCCCGATCAATTGTTGATGAGGAGGTGAAAGACATGTTGAAATTGGGTGTCATCGAACCTTCAAACGCCCCATTTTCATCCCCAGTCGTACTTATTAAGAAGAAAGATGGGTCAATTCGATTCTGTATCGATTTTAGGCAGCTTAATAAACGTACCATCTTTGATGCAGAGCCAATGCCTAATATTGAGGAGGTATTCTCTAAACTTGCGGGATATTCGTATTTCTCCAAGTTAGACCTCAGTAAAGGTTATTGGCAAGTCCCACTTACAGACCGAGCTAAAGAGATGACCTCCTTCGAAACTTCGCAAGGACTGTTTAAGTTCAAGGTCATGCCCTTTGGTCTCGTAAACGCCCCAGCAACATTCTGTAGGTTAATGAGGAAAGTCCTGAAGGATTTGTCCAACACAGACAGTTTTGTAGATGACATCCTGGTGTTTACAACAACATTTGAAGACCATATTAAGGCTCTACGTAATCTGTTGGAACGGCTACGCCGGTTTAAACTGACTGCAAAACCTAGCAAGTGTCACATAGGTTACGCAGATATAGAGTGTCTGGGTCATGTTGTCGGGAGGGACCAGAAATTGAAACCAAACCCCGACAAGGTTAAGGCAATTCAGGAAGCACCAAGACCCGAGACAAAGAAACAAGTTAGGTCATTTTTAGGGTTGGCGGGTTTTTACAGGAAGTTTATTCCAAACTTTTCGGCTATAGCTGCACCTTTGTCAGACTTGACAAAGAAAGGTCAACCCAATAGGATAACTTGGGGGGAAAGCCAGGAGCGAGCTTTTGTCTCTTTAAAGGGGAGTCTGGTCAAAACCCCAATACTAAAATTACCTGAACTTGACCAGGAGTTTATCCTCAGAACGGATGCCTCCGATATCGGGGTGGGTGCAGTCCTACTGCAAGAGCAAGATGGGTGTAGTCTCCCCGTGGCTTACGCAAGTCGGAAACTATTACCCCGGGAATGTAACTACTCTGTTATCGAAAGGGAGTGTCTTGCAGTAGTGTGGGGTGTCAGTAAATTCCACCGATATGTTTTTGGTAAGGAATTTGTCTTGGAGACTGACCACCAACCGTTAGCTTATATGAATAAAGCTAAGGTAGCTAACAGTAGGTTAATGAGGTGGGCACTGACTCTGCAGCCTTACCGGATGAAAATTAAAGCAATCCGTGGAAAGGACAATATTGGGGCAGACTATTTAAGTCGCCGCACATAATGACCGGTTTAATACAATAGTGTATTGCAGTGTATTGTACAATAATAGTATATGTTACGACAGGGTAGTGTACAATTGTAGAATAGTGTTGAAATTGTAATTACATATTATAGTTAGGTTATAACTGCAGTGGATGTTTTCCGGAAGACGGTCGTTGTACTGGCTGAAGGTTGCATCCCTCAGTAGTAATAGTTAACATACTCAAGCGATTGAGCGATCAGCTTCTACGTTTTGTCGCTCATTTGCTCAGAAGAATTAATAGTTTCTTAACGTGTAAATATTAATTATCATTTTGTTGAATTTTAAAAGTGTAGCACTTTCTTTAAGTGGGGAGATGTTGTCACAAAATGTCACGGGTAGAGCGTACTGGTCGTATATAGCTCTTGTTATCGGTTACACCCAAAATCTATTGTTCGAGTTGAAACAATTTCACAATATTCATGATCTATTCATGTAACACGTAAAAGCGTGCACATTTTAAGTGGCCGCCAGAGAGGCCGTGTCATAAGTTTAGTTTTGTGCTAATGCATGTAAACGGATAGGTATATTTTCCTTAAACGGCAAAATTGTATAAGGGGCCTCTCGTGTTGATTCAATACTGTAGATTTAGCCACGTTTGTCACGGACTGAACGGGGGAAATAATGATTTGGGCGTAATGTTTGCTATAAAACCCATTGTCTTCTAGCTTTCGCCGGGATCATCGAAAGTACTTTGTTGGAACAGAGATTGGACGGCAAATTTCACAGGCAACATGTGGTTAGTAGTTTTATTAAACTTTTATCGTATATTTGTATTCAGTGGGCGGCGCCATCTTGTTTGGCGGTTACGACATCCGGTTAGCATTGATGTTTCTCAAACATAACTTTAGACTAGCATATGAGTTTGAAGTTACTTTATTAGATGTAATTATTGTAATTGATCATTAATTGTAAAACAATATTAATTTGATAACAGTGGATAATAGGTGCATTAGTTAACGTTGGCGTATAACTCAGTGATTGTAATACACGATTGTTAACATTGCGTGCAAACATAACTCAGTGAGTGTAATATATGAGTTATTTGATCATGTTTATATTACATGTATTAGGGGCATTGATTAACAGCGACGTACATAGCGTATACATGGCGTTGTAGAATATGTATACATTGCTACTCATCATTAGTACAGCTTACATATATTGATTGAATAATGATTTGTTTGGGTAATGATAATTATGCAAGATTGTTATGTTTGTAAACCGACAGCTAAAACGTATGTATAATTACAGCCTAAGCCATCCAGGATATAAGCCATCCAGGGTTGGAGTAAGCCATCTAGGTTTGGATATCCAGGAGTGGAGCTAAGCTTCCACGAATAACGTTACAAGCGGTGGAGACGGTCCCTGTACCTGCGCAGCCAGGTTTTACTAACGATAACCCCCGGGACACAAGGTGGGCCCGTTACCAGTCCTCACTGGAGGAATATCATTCACAATCTCAGTGGAGATTAACTGTCATTGCATCGCGTCATCAACCCTTACAGAAGGCATTTGATGACAATCATCCATTGAATTCGCGCATCATCATCTTCATGAGCTCTCGCGCATCACAGTTATCGCGCTAGATCAACATTGTTATAGCTTTAACAACACTTCAGTGTCTTAGACATTCAGTATTTATAACAATACTAAGAACGTCTTAAACGTTCAGGAGAACATTCTTTTCATAGTTCATTTGTGTATTCGCTTGTTTTTTTAGATAATTGTATATATATTAAACATATTTTAAAAGTTGCATTAAACTTATGTAAATGCATTCACCGTCATTGATTCTTTCCTGAGTTAGCCCAACCACTAAGGTCATCCTGTGACATGCATACATACTCAAATGTACTGACTTAAAATGAAAAAGGTGGTTCCTAGAGGAGTTTATCCTACAGCTCACAGCCGGGTGAAATATCAAAATCGTGAGAAACAGAAAGACTGCGAACCGTTCAGAGAAGGCTCGGATTACACATTACCGTCAAGTTTACATGACATCACCTGATTTACCCTTAGCTTAGGCGTTAATTGAAACAATAAATTCGTATCGTACTCGCCCAATCCCACCCCCACCCCACCAAACTCCCACATCCCACGTCAAAGGTTATGCTATTTGTTTGCATACAGGATACTTACACTGTAAATAAACCATTTTGCCCTGAATGCATTATGTTTTGTGCTAAGCGAAGCGTTCATGAGATGCGACGAAATAGTACATCAGTTTACTTTTGAAATTAATTATTTTACATAGTTTACTATTCTGTTGACTGGATTGTATAATTCCCGCAGTTATAAGGCATCCAATTTCTTCGTCAGCTATTTCATTTTACGTTTTTGTAAGTATATTTTGACTTTAAAATATGTTAGTGAGAGAGGTCGGCGATTTCTAAATCACAGCACGCTTCCAGTCAGTTTGATATACTGTCCGAGATCATTCGTGAAATACTTACATGATTAAAACATTAAAGGAACACTCGGCAATATTGAGGTCTGTTTAACATTTTTAACTTACCTATAAACAATCCAAACGTCTAAAACGAGTCCACCTTGTTCTTCCCTAGGGCTGCGGTTGCCTAGTGGTTAGCACGTTAGACTCTGAATCCGGGGATCAGAGATCCGAGCATCACCAGTATATATGTCTTTAGGTAAGACACATTTCCTAGCCTCGTCCGTCGGACTGGGACGTAAACCGGGTGGTCACGGAGTCGATCATCAGATCACGTTAAAAAAACATCCAATAGTAAGGGCAGTGCATGGTTCCCGGATTCCTATGTATTTTCCTCTCTATATGGCGGATCGAAATAACCTAAGACCTTTTAAACAACAGTTTAACTTCACTAGCCCCTAATTGTTTTTTATTAACGGTGTTCCGCTAGTTTTGAGGGGAAAATGAAACAAATCATTAAATTGCTTAATGTTTTCTCCAGAGGGAACTAACCTCAGCCATTTAAAATGGTAAATGACTAAGCGCTCTCTCTCTCTCTCTCTCTCTCTATCTCTCTCTCTCACTCTCTCTCTCTCTCTCTCTCTCTCTCTCTCTTTACAAAAATATATTTGTAATAAAGTTAAAACTAAATAGAACCTCAATCTAGTTTAATGTTCACTTTAACAGCCTGTCAAAAGATTTTTTCTTTCAAACTAATATTGGAATGAAAAACGGCAAGGTTGTATTGTGTCCCTTTAAGAGAAGTTAAACTTTTCTCGAAGAAAATTAATAATACTTCTTTATTTATTTGACAAATCTGAATTCATATCAGCTTCGCATAGCTGTGTATATATATTAATATACGTTTTGAAATTAAATGAGCCGTTTATCTTATAGTTCGATCTCTTTTCGATTATAACCGCCAACGCGTTTAAACACGACTTTTTAATATGTTTATTAAGGCTTATCAACTATCCAATAACACGAGCCTTTCAATTGTAGTAACAGGCTTAAGTAAAACCGCTGCAAACTTTTGGATTTATTGAACAGTGTCAATAATATTGCGCTAATCACATGCGATGTTAGTTTGTGGTTTTGGGATTTGTTTAAATATTCCAAAAACGTTTTCAATAGATCTGGGTGTAGACATATATAATGTAAACAGCTTGAGTCATAATTTGCACTATATCGGAAGGATTAAATAAAATAAGAAACAATTCGTGTATATATATTTGAATGTCTTGGAGACGTATATTAAATTCAGTAAAGGAGTGTTTGTGAAATGTGGAAACATATTTTATATTTTACTGTAGGAGTATTTAACTGTTAAATTGTGAAACTTACTATATTTATATAGAAAACTTCATATAGAAAACAGGTGACGTCTACATGTGATTCGTCTTAACATGACTACATAAGTGTTTGTGATGCTATTCTGATGGTTTTCTGAGTTTAAAGCGAGGAATACTTGAAAGAGAGGTTAAAGGGAGGTGAAATGGCTACTCAAACAAATTTTGTAAGTTTACACCAAAGTTCACTTGATTAAAATGTTAAGCTATTTGCCACTGGGTTACATCGGTGTGTCCTTAGACAGTGTACCTCCACTAGCCTCGTCCGACGGATAGGGACGTAATCCGGGCGGTCCCGTATATTGGAGTCTATCCTCCGTACGTCAAATAACCATAGCAACATTAATAGTAGGACAGGGTCTAGATTCCTGTGTAACATTAGGGCAGGGTCCAGATTCCTGTGTAACAGTAGGGCTGGGTTCCTGATTCCTGTAAAACAGTAGGGCGGAGTTTCTGATTCCTGCGTAAGAGAAAGGCGGGGTTCCTGATTCCTGTCTAAGATTAGGACGGTATTCTAGATTCCTGTGTAACAGTAGGGCGGGGTTCCTGATTCCTGTGTAACAGTAGGGCGGGGTTCCTAATTTCTGCGTAAGAGTAAGGCGGGATTCCTGATTCCTGTGTAAGAGTAGGGTGGGGTTCCTAATTTCTGCGTAAGAGTAAGGCGGGGTTCCTGATTCCTGTGTAAGAGTAGGGTGGGGTTCCTGATTTGTGCAAGAGTAGGGCGGGGTTCCTGATTCCTGAGTAAGAGCAGGGCGGGGTTCCTGATTTGTGTAAGAGTAGGGCGGGTTTCCTGATTTGTATAAGAGTAGGGCGTGGTTCCTGATTCCTGTGTAAGAGTAGGGCAGTGTTCCTGATTCCTGTGTATGTGTAGGGCAGGGTTAATGATTACTGTGTAAGTGTAGGGCAGTGTTCCTCATTCCTGCGTAAGAGTAAGACTGTGTTAGAGTAAGGCAGTGTTCCTGATTCCTGCGTAAGAGTAAGGCGGGGTTCCTAATTCCTGCGTAAGACGGGGTAACTGATTCCTGCGTAATAGTAGGGCAGGGTTCCTGATCCCTGCGTAAAAGTAAGGCGGGGTTCCTGATTCCTGCGTAAGAGTAGAGCAGCAGGGTTCCTGATTCCTGCGTAAGGATAAGGCGGGATTCCTGATTCCTGCATAAGAGTATGGCAGGGTTCCTGATTCCTGCGTAAGAGTAAGACGGGGTTCCTGATTCCTGTGTAAAAGTAGGACAAGGTTCCTGATTTCTTTGTTAGAGTAGGGCATTGTTCCTGATTCCTTTGTAAGAGTATGACATGGTTCCTGATTCCTGCGTAAGAGTAAGACGGGGTTCCTGATACCTGCGTAAGAGTAGGGAAATGTTCCTCCTGTGTAAGAGTAGGGAAGGATTCCTGATTCCTGTGTAAGAGTAAGGCGTGGTTCCTGATTCCTGTGTAAGAGCAGGGCAGTGTTCCTGATTCCTGTGTAAGAGTAGGGCATGGTTCCTAATTCAAATGTAAGAGTAGGGCGTGGTTCCTGATTCCTGTGTAAGAGCAGGGTAGGGTTCCTGATTCATGTTTAAGAGTAGGACAGGGTTCCTGATTCCTGTGTAAGAGCAGGGCAGTGTTCTTGATTCCTGTGTAATAGTGGGGCAGTGTTCCTGATTCCTGTGTAATAGTAGAGCAGGGTTCCTGATTCCTATGTAAGAGTATGGCAGGGTTCCTGATTCCTCTGTAACAATAGGGCAGTATTCCTGATTCCTGTGTAAAAGTAGGGCAGTGTTACTGATTCCTGTGTAAGAGTAGAGCAAGGTTCCTTATTCCTTTGTAAGAGTAGGGCAGTGTTCCTGATTACTGTGTAAGAGTAGGGCAGGATTCCTGATTACTGTGTAGCAGTAGGGCAGTGTTCCTGATTCCTTTGTAAGAGTAGGGCAGTGTTCCTGATTACTGTGTAAGAGTATGGCAGGGTTCCTGACTCCTGTGTAAGAGTACGGCAGGGTTCCTGATTCCTGTGTAAGAGTAGGGCAGGGTTCCTGATTCCTGTGTTAGAGTAGGGCAGTATTCCTGATTCCTGTGTAAGAGTAGGGCAGTGTTCCTGATTACTGTTTAAGAGTAGGGAAGGGTTCCAGATTTCTGTGTAAGAGTAGGGCGGGGTGCCTGATACCTGTGTAAGAGTAGGGCAGTGTTCCTGATTACTCTGTAAGAGTAGGGCGGGTTCCTGATTCCTGTGTAAGAGTCGGGCGGGGTTCCTGATTGCTGTGTAAGAGTAGGGCAGTGTTCCTGATTGCTGTGTAAGAGTAGGGCAGGGTTCCTGATTACTGTGTAAGAGTAGGGCAGTGTTCCCGATTCCTGTGTAAGAGTAGGGCAAGATTCTATGTAGCGCAGGAGCACTAAAGTAACTATAGGTGACACTGATTTTTTACGAATTATTACCATGGAGTGTTTTCTATCAGAAATACACTTTGAATAACTATTGTGTGTAATAAACATAATTGAACTTTTTTAACACTACACTGAAATAGAGTTAAAAAAAGGACACGCGGAATGTGTTTATATACTCCTCAAAATAATTTAAGGACCCACACTGGAACTGTAATAATTACTTAATCTGTGATATTATGGATTTCATATTCATAAAAACAAAAAAATACATGTGTGTAATGTAACAATTGTAAAAGAATATAACTAAAAAGTACAAAAATACAATCAATTGCTTAATTACAGCATTTTAAAAAATGACCAAAATCTAAACATGGTCCTTGAATTATTTTGAGGAGTATAGATCGCCTCAATTTTGATAGGTTAAAATAAATAGTTTGTAGTTCCGCGACCTTCAATAGACAGTAATCACCATTCATATGACAGCTTTACACACGAATAGGCTGTAAACTTGACCCGAAAAGGAATAGAAAACGTTCATTTTTATACTGTTTGTTTTCTTGTTAAGTATATATACAAACAAATACGCTAGTTCTAAGTTATTTAAATTTAGTTAAAAATGAATGAGTTCCGTAGTAATTAACTGTCTCGGTGTTGTAGGTGTGAGAGTACGATGATCGCCCCTGTGGTCACTTGGGTTTTCTCCGGGTTTCCTGATACCCTCTCCCTGTATGCAGCGCCCCTCCCCCTCCACTACTATCACAGGATAGGGGCGTTAAGGACAAATCAACTTTAATATTTGACACAAAGTATAATACTGGAAAGGTCACGACTGTATTTAAACAATGCTATTACGTATATACATTACAGGGTGAGTGTGAAAGTGGCACTTTGGCACAAAATAAATTAATCTCACCTTTGTAAAGTGTTTGTGATCTTAAACATTCATTGTTAGTGACGTCGTTGACCTCGACGGCACTGTGTACAGAGTTTTAAATGTATGTACCACTTATTTTTCAACTTTAATTAACGGGCATTAATAGATGATTGAGTTTTATTTAATCATCTTATCATCTCCCAATTAAATTCAGATGTGTATTGACTGAAACATATATGATTACCGTAACTATTTGTCTGGTGTGTTTTTTCTATTAAATATCATATCCTTGTTGAGATGAACATCTGCAGTTTAATGACTTTTCCATTTAAACACGACGTAAACAACATGTCACGCACACTTTAATGACGAACTTCTCAATATTAATTGGCGCGGGTGTCCGTTCTATTACCCATCATTTCTTGAATAGGTTTGTTCGCTTCAAATTTCTTCATAGATGACCATTATTGATTGTTTTCAGGAAAAAATATATACGGACATTACACACGGACATTGTATACGGAATTTACATATGGACATTACATAAAAACATTACATACGGACATTACATATGGACATTACATAAAGACATTACATACGGACATTACATAAAGACATTACATACGGACATTACATATGGACATTACATAAAGACATTACATACGGACATTACATAAAGACATTACATACGGACATTACATATGGACATTACATAAAGACATTACATACGGACATTACATAAAGACATTACATAAGGACATTACATATGGACATTACATTACATACGGACATTACATACGAACATTGCATACGGACATTACATACGAACATTACATACTGACATTACATACGGACATTACATACGTACATTACATACGGTCATTACATACGGACATTACATAAGGACATTACACACGTACATTACACACGCACATTACACACGTTACACACGGACATTACATATGGACATTACATAAAGACATTGCATACGGACATTACATAAAGACATTACATACGGACATTACATATGGAAATTACATAAAGACATTACATACGGACATTACATAAAGACATTACATACGGACATTACATATGGACATTACATAAAGACATTACATACGGACATTACATAAAGACATTACATAAGGACATTACATATGGACATTACATAAAGACATTACATACGGACATTACATATGGACATTACATATGGACATTACATAAATACATTACATACGGACATTACATAAAGACATTACATATGGACATTACATAAAGACATTACATACAGACATTACATATGGACATTACATAAAAACATTACATATTGACATTACATAAAAACATTACATATGGACATTACATGAAGACATTACATACGGACATTACATACAGACATTACATATGGACATTACATAAAGACATTACATACAGACATTACATATGGACATTACATAAAAACATTACATATTGACATTACATAAAAACATTACATATGGACATTACATGAAGACATTACATACGGACATTACATACAGACATTACATATGGACATTACATAAAGACATTACATAAAGACATTACATACGGACATTACATACATACATTACATATGGACATTACATAAAGACATTACATATGGACATTACATAAAGACATTACATACGGACATTACATACAGACATTACATATGGACATTACTTAAAGACATTACATACGGACATTACATACAGACATTACATATGGACATTACATAAAGACATTACATATGGACATTACATACAGACATTACATATGGACATTACATAAAGACATTACATACGGGCATTACATACAGACATTACATATGGACATTACATAAAGACATTACATATGGACATTACATACAGACATTACATATGTACATTACATAAAGACATTACATATGGATATTACATACAGACATTACATACGGACATTACATACAGACATTACATACGGACATTACATACTGACATTCTCATGTAAAAAAAAATAGAAGATGAAATACATTAAATTCAGAAAAGAGCAGCTAGAATAATATTAAACAAACCTTTTCGAAATAATTCTACGGATATGTATGTTCATCTACGGACATTGCATACGAACATTGCATACAGACATTACATTACACACGGATACTACAAACGGACATTACATACAGATATTACATACGGACATAACACACTACAAACGGACATTACATAAGGACATTATATACCGACATTGCATAAGGACAATGCATATGGAAATTACATACAGACATTACACAAGGGCATTACATACGGACATTACATACAGACATTACATACGGACATTACATACGAACATTGCATACAGACATTACATTACACACGGATACTACAAACGGACATTACATACAGATATTACATACGGACATTACATACGGACATTACATACAAACATTAAGTACGGACATTACATACGAACATTGCATACGGACATTGCATACGGACATTGCATACGGACATTACATACGAACATTGCATACGAACATTACATACGGACATTACATAAGGACATTACACATGTACATTACACACGGACATTACTTCACACGGACATTACAAACGGACATTACACACGGACATTGCATACGGTCATTGCATACGGACATTGCATACGGACATTGCATACGGACATTGCATACGGACATTGCATACGGACATTGCATGCGGACATTACATGCGGACATTACATGCGGACATTGCATACGGACATTGCATACGGACATTGCATACGGACATAACACACTACAAACGGGGGACATTACATACGGACTTTACATAAGGACATTACATACATATATTAATGATTGATAAACACTTCAAAATTGCCGTATGTCCCTTTAATGTGTGTCCATAACGTGAAGGTACTAAAAACAGACAGGTTATTTAAGCATGTGGCTTTAAATGGTACACACTGTTTATTCACCGAGCATGCGTTTATATATGCCTCAATACAGGCATTACCAGCGATAATGGATAATACCCCCAATATTTTAATCCAAGTAAACCATTTTTTCTGTTTTTTTAAGTGAAGTTTTCTTCTTCTTTTTTTTTAGTAAATAAGCAGTTGTATATGATACAACTGTTTATTCACTCAAAAGCTTGTAAGTAAGGAAGTGTCGATTCTTATGGCGGGAGGTGTACATTAATGGTTTTACCCAGGAAAAGTGGGTGGTCTGCCTCCATCACAAAAAAAATGGACCGTCACATATAACCTTACATGTGTTGAAATGACGTAAAACACCATGCAAACAAACGAACATACAAACAAACAAACAAACAAACAAACAAACAATCGAACACTGTTGTATATCTAACAAAAAGAGATCTAAATCATTACGATGTATTTTACTGATTGCACTAACTTCTCTATTTTATCTTTAACAGGCGGAACAGCTTACAGCGGAGCAAGTAGCAGGTTAGTCACCCATTGTGATGCATTGTCGTGCATTGTAATGCTTTTTGGAGCGTTTTTCGTACATGTCGATACATAGTGGTACATAAAGTACATAAAGTACATTGCTACATTGGCGTACATGCGATACATTGTCATGCACTGTGGTACATTGGCGTACATTGCGATATATTGTCATGCACTGTGGTACATTGGCGTACATTGCGATACATTGTCATGCACTGTGGTTAATTGGCGTACATTGCGATACATTGTCATGCACTGTGGTACATTGGCGTACATTGCGATACATTGTCATGCACTGTGGTACATTGGCGTACATTGGGATACATTGACATGCACTGTGGTACATTGGCATACATTGGGATACATTGACATGCACTGTGGTACATTGGCATACATTGGGTACATTGGGATACATTGACATGCACTGTGGTACATTGGCATACATTGGGATACATTGGGATACATTGACATGCACTGTGGTACATTGGCATACATTGGGATACATTGACATGCACTGTGGTAAATTGCAATACATTGTCATGCACTGTGGTACATTGGCGTACATTGGGATACATTGTCATGCTCTGTGGTACATTGACGTAGATTGTGATGCATTAACATGCACTGTGGTACATTGGCGTATGCTGGGATACATTGTTGTTCATTGAAGTACATTGTGTTACACTGACATGCACGTGCTACATTGTGATACATTGTATGTTTTTGTCGTGCACTATGATACATTGGCGTACATGTCGTATTATTGTTTTTCATTGTTACATCGTACATAGTCGTAAATTATGATACATTGGTTTACATTGTCGTACATAGTCGTAAATTATATACATTGGTTTACATTGTCGTGCTTTATGATACATACACTGGCGTACATTTAGGTACTTGTTGTCCATTGTCTTGCATTGTGGTACATTAACGTGCATTATGGTACATTGGTAAACTTTCATCGTGACGATGCCGTGGTTTATATTCTGTAATACGCATGCCAGTTTATATTTGTTATGAGAGAACGTGTCTTCGAGCTTTAGTAAGCAAACACTTACCACACTCATTATTATATTTTTATCAAAGCAGACATCTGTGATATGTTGACACGATTTGCATTATTTCCTTTATTTCCCAGATCGGGTACTTATATAATGATAGGCCTGGCACGTGGTGTTTATCAAATATAACACCCGCGTTAAAAACAATTAACTTAAGTTAAACAAGCTTAAAATACACTGGAATTTCGACAACTAAATACAGATAATGATGACCCGACACAATCTAAAATATAATTTCAGTATACCATATACATTAGCTATGTCTTCGTACTAGTCACCCGATCATAGTTACACAACCTACTTTATGACCGAGAATGGTTATAACTGCCACAATAACACTCGATTAACAGTTAATGGACATTTATTATATTTATGTAGCCTTGAAAAGGGAATCTCAAGTCTAAGTATACTTATTATGTTGGCATGAAGTCCTCGTACAGAATATCCTCGTACAGAATAGAGGCTATGAAGAGAAATAATCACCATTAAGAAACTGAAAGGGAGGGAGCGTAGCGACCGACCGCGGTTTCTTAATGCTGAAGATTTCTCTTCATATCCTCTATCCGATTTTAGAGCATGACCTATTTAGAGACTATCGATACACCTATGACAAACACTAAGCCGGATAGAGTCTATGAAGCGATATCTTCAAGATTTAAGAAACCGCGGTCGATCGATACGCTCCCTCCCTTTCGGTTTCTTAATGGTGAAGATTTCTCTTCACAGCCTATATCCTATACGTGTTTACCATAGCTTAATCGTGAGGACCGCTTCGGGACCGTTTGTAGTAAAATCTTCATGAATAAATGGAGCAAGTATTTGAAAAATTCAGGCAAATGATTGGTTGAAAAAGTTGGATAAGCACAAAATTTAATGGCAATTTAATATATTTCTAAAATGTTAAAAATGAAACCTCAAGGTTAAAGAATAATTATTACGTTCAGTCGCTCTGGTCTGCAGTTATGTATTCCTTGTATAAATCACCCTGCGCATTGTATCAGTGTATTACAAACACCGAGTGTTTTGTTACATCATAGGCGTAGGAGGCGGGGAGAGGCGGCCCCCATCCCCACCCCACAATGTTCAGAGTGGGCATGTGGGCAGAGTATGCTTTGGTTCCTCAATAATTTGTAGAAAAAAATGGTTAGCGCTCAAAAAGCACTTTTTTCCCTATAATGTTGCAGTTTTGGTTTAATTGAGCGTGGATAATGTTGTTTTTTGTTGTTGTTTTTTTGCTTGTCAAAAAAATTGTGAAAAGGTTCCCCCCCCCCCCCCCCACCCCCGCCCCTCCCCTAGCCCCACACCCCCGAATAATTGAAACATGCTCAAATATCGTTTTCAAAATGTATGCCCCATCCCACAATAATTGAAACGTTCCTACGCCCATGTACATTTAAGCTATTATTGAACGTTTCTATAAATCAACCACTGTTTATGGTTTTCTTTGAAATTCGATATCCTGTAATTTAGTAGTTTAGGTTTTCTCAAAATAAATGTATGTGTTGTTTTTTCGGTATGTTAATCAAATATAAATAAGACCAGTAACGAACGCTACATGTGTGCATTTGTACCACCTCCCACGAGGGCAGTAGAAGGATTACTGCGTTAATAATGTTATTTTTCCGAAGTACGAGTAAAGATATGTATTGCGTTAGGACTCCATGTAGCATTCTGCGTAATGCTCCATGTGCAGGGCCAAGTGTATCACGCGTAATGTACCATGTGCGTGATGTAAATATACTGCCTTTTGTATCGTGCGAGATGTTCGCATTCTGCGTAATGTACCATGTGCGTGATGTAAACATAGCTGCCTATTGTAGCATGCGTGATGTTCGCATGCTGCGTATTGTATCACGCGGGATGTTTACATTATATGTATTGTATCATACGTGATGTTGGCATTCTGTGTATTATATCATGCGTAATATTCACATTCTGTGTATTGTATCATGCGTAATGTACGCATTCTGCATATTGTATCATGCGTGATGTTGGCATTCTGTGTATTGTATCATGCGTGATGTTCATATTCTCTATATTGTATCATGCGTGATGTTGGCATTCTGTGTATTGATATAGCACTAATAAAATTCTGGTTATCGTTGTTAATTTAAACAATAGTTGACTTTACAAGATACTCAAATGTATTTTAATCTCATATGGATTCCTAGCTCATATGGATTCCAAGCCCATATGGATTCCTAGCGTATATGGATTCCAAGCTCATATGCATTTATATTACATATGAATTGCGAGGCAGATACTAGTTACTTTAAATGGACACATGGCAATGTTAACCTTTTTTTTTATCAAGCATTAACATTAGCTCCTCGATTTATATATCCAATATCATTTTAACTTGAAACATGCTTGCATGTCTTAAATATAATTTTTGAGTTTTCAAATTTTCTTCGTTATTCTACCATAGGTTTTAATATATTATTGGTGCAATATAATCAACAGTTGGCTTTATACTATTCTTATAATTAATAGTAATGATTGAACAAATGAAAGTTATGTAGAAAAAACAAATACAAGAAAAGTTGTACATAATATCCAAATATATTGTAGAAAGTAAATAGAGGATATTTGTTGGTTTGGAGTGAATATTGGATTTATTTTTATCGAGAAGTGAAAAAACTTATATTTTCACGAGTGCTTTAGCACACGAGTGAAACTATAATTTTTCTCACTTCGAGATGAAAATAAATCCTATATTTACGACAAACCAACAAATATTGTATTTATTATATGCTTTTTATCATGCAACACTACCAAACTGTTTCAAACAGAAAATACGTTTCGTTCCGACAGTTTCCCTTTAACGTATTCGCGGATAAATATAGAAACGCCAGCGCGTGAGGCGATTTACATATATTTAGTGCGCATAGAATATAGTTCTAAACTGACTGTTGTAGAAATGTAGAAAAAAGTAGTTCCATTTTTTCCGAAAAAATAAACAATGAGAATATAAGGTTTATTCTAACCATACAATCCACTATTTCACTGGGAAGTATATAATAATTAACCTACTAATTATAATATCGTTTACAGAATTTAAGGAGGCTTTCAAAATATTCGACAAGGATGGGGACGGAACCATATCAACGAAGGAACTCGGTATTGTGATGCGTTCCCTTGGGGAGACAAAGTCGGATGAAGAGTTGCAGAAGCTAATTGAGGAAGTAGATGCTGACGGTAACATATTGAATAAACATTTGAGTACAGGGAACATTAATCGATTAATACTACTCTTATAACCCAACATTGGCATATAGGGATTAGTAGTCGATTAAACTGCTGTCTTCATTGCCGCCAATTTTGAATTGAATTACGTGTAAGCAACTGAAAATTATTTGATGCATGTTCACCAAAACGTGTTTTAATCATGTATACATATGTTATGTATATAATAAGCGCGTGTCCATTATGGGTTATATTTGGTATACGGTGGTTATGTTGTGGAAAAGGCAGTTTTGTTACTTTAAAACTAAACTGTCTTGTATTATTTAAAGGTAACGGAACAATAGAATTTCACGAATATTTGGAGATGATGGCGAAGAGGATGTCGTATACTGGCTCTGCAGACCACATTCGGGAAGCATTTAAAGTGTTTGATAAAGACAAGAAAGGTTATCTAACGGTGGACGAATTGCGTCACATAATGACTAATCTAGGCGAAAAGCTTGGGGACGATGAAGTGGACGAAATGTTACTGGCGGTTGATGCGGACGGAGACGGACATATAGATTACGAAGGTATCTATTCCATCTTAACTATTAGATAGAGAGGTTGACGACACATATATTATGGGACTTCGAAGAAAGTGTCGATATCGTTGCAACCCAACAGTTGAGGTCTTTATTATTTAAACGGCGTTGTGAAACTGTTTTATTTTGCAGAACATATTCGCTCATAACACGTGTTGTTGTAGTATTTACTCACTTTAGCAAATCATCCAGACTAAAAAGCATTTATTTGTAAAAAAAAAAATTGCTTCTTTTTTCCCCAAAAAAACTTCAAAGACGACTTCACGCAACAATTTCCCAAAATAGTGTTAAAATGTAGAATTCTATCTGGCCAAATACCCACGAGGGTTAACGTTTTTACAAAACATATGACTGACAGTCAGAATAAATCTCGTCAAAATCAGACCCTTTATCACGCTGCGATACTCTACATTACAATATCGGCACCTATCGGAGAGTATCAAAGCGTATTAGGATAATTTTAATGAGATTGAGTCAAAATATAAAGCACTTAAAAAATAATGAATGGACACAATAAGTTTATAAACAGAATTTGGACTATGCCAAAGGTATTTGTAAATATATCGTACTCTAAAAAAGTATCATATAATTAAATTGTGGTTATGTCCTCATTGCGGAAAGGGATTGTCAAATGAAAACAAACATGCGAGAACATGTGTAATAACAGCCACAAGAGTGTAGTGTGTCAATGCGGCAAAATGAATTGACTTTTTAGTGATTTTCTATTTCAAGCACTGGCCAGAAATCTAGCTTAAAATTAAAATGCCAGTGTCCCAGCCTAGTTTGACACTCCACTAATCTGATCTACTCTACTAATCTATTTCTTATGTTAACATTTTACAAGAGAGATTTGCGATCAATGGGGGTCACATTATTGCAAACACGACCACTTTATGTTTTAAGCCATATATAAGTTTTAAAAGAAAAACGCATTCCCTTTTGTCCTATTTGTCGATATTGATTTTACATTAGGTAAAGCAAATAACAAAATACAGTGGCGTAGCTGCTTGTAGGCACTGCAAGCCCGGGCCTAAACATTTCTCCAGATATGAAAATTCTAAAAACGCAAAAAATACATTTAAAACTAAGGGGCAGGAGGTTAGTGAGGCGGTTGGTTTTGTTATAAAACATTCCTAAATGTTTATTCATTTAAACAAAAAAAAACATTCAGAATAACATTTCGCAGATAAAATCTTGAAATCTATCAAAATACGACTATTTTGGAGTTCTGTTAATTCTCAAAAAAAATGTTTCCCCAAACTCGTCAGAATACACCATTTTACGTCTAATTTTTATTTAATACAGGGAAACATGCCCCATACCCCGCTTTGCATCTTCGTACATGCGGAGCTCAATCGCGTGGGTCTACACTTTTAAAATAAGCCAGCTACGCCCCTGGTATATAATGTTTTATTTAAATACACAAAGGTGTTCTCTCCGGAGCCCCTCAGGGGACATGAAGAAAATATCATTTTACATGTTTCCGCGTTCAATAGAGTGTTCACACCTTTTACTAGAGCGTTTCTTCGATGTAGTAAAGCATTCACACACTCAAATAAAGCGTTTCCGTTCTGTAATAGGGGGCTCCCTCGTTGTAGTAAAGAATTTACACACTCAAGTAAAGCGTTTCTGTTCTCTAATAGGGGGCTTCTTCGTTGTAGTAAAGCATTTACACACTCAAGTAAAGCGTTTCTGTTCTCTAATAGGGGGCTCCCTTGTTGTAGTAAAGCATTTATACCCTCAAGTAAAGTGTTTCCGTTCTCTAACAAGGGGCTCCCTCGTTGTAGTAAAGCATTCACACACTCAAGTAAAGCGTTTCCGTTCTCTAATAGTTGCTCCCTCGCAGTAGTAAAGCATTTACACACTCAAGTAAAACGTTTCCGTTCTCTAATAGGGGGCTACCTCGTTGTATTAAAGCATTTACACACTCAGGTAAAGCGTTTCCGTTCTCTAATAGGGGGCTCCCTTGTTGTAGTAAAGCATTCACACACTCAAGTAAAGCGTTTCCGTTCTCTAATAGGGGGCTCCCTCGTTGTAGTAAAGCATTCACACACTCAGGTAAAGCGTTTCCGTTCTCTAATAGGGGGCTCCCTTGTTGTAGTAAAGCATTCACACACTCAAGTAAAGCGTTTCCGTTCTCTAATAGGGGGCTCCCTCGTTGTAGTAAAGCATTCACACACTCAGGTAAAGTGTTTCCGTTCTCTAACAAGGGGCTCCCTCGTTGTAGTAAAGCATTCACACACTCAAGTAAAGCGTTTCCGTTCTCTAATAGTTGCTCCCTCGCTGTAGTAAAGCATTTACACACTCAAGTAAAACGTTTCCGTTCTCTAATAGGGGGCTCCCTCGTTGTATTAAAGCATTTACACACTCAGGTAAAGCGTTTCCGTTCTCTAATAGTGGGCTCCCTTGTTGCAGTAAAGCATTCACACACTCAAGCAAAGCGTTTCCGTTCTCTAATAGGGGGCTCCCTCGTTGTAGTAAAGCATTCACACACTCAGGTAAAGCGTTTCCGTTCTCTAATAGGGGACTCCCTCGTTGTAGTAAAGCAATTACACACTCAGGTAAAGCGTCCCTCGTTGTAGTAAAGCATATATACACTCAGGTAAAGCGTTTCCGTTCTCTAATAGGGGACTCCCTCGTTGTAGTAAAGCAATTACACAATCAAGTAAAGCGTTTCCGTTCTCTAATAGGGGGCTCCCTTGTTGTAGTAAAGCATTCACACACTCAAGTAAAGCGTTTCTGTTCTTAATAGGGGGCTCCCTCGTTGTAGTAAAGCATTCAAACACTCAGTAAAGCGTTTCCGTTCTCTAATAGGGGACTCCCTCGTTGTAGAAAAGCAATTACACACACAGGTAAAGCGTCCCTCGTTGTAGTAAAGCATTCACACACTCAGGTAAAGCGTTTCCGTTCTCTAATAGGGGGCTCCCTCGTTGTAGTAAAGCAATTTACACACTCAAGTAAAGCGTTTCCGTTCTCTAATTGGAGGTTCCCTCGTTGTAGTAAAGCATTTACACACTCAGGTAAAGCGTTTAGGTTCTCTAATAGGGGACTCCCTCGTTGTAGTAAAGCATTTACACACTCAAGTAAAGCGTTTCCGTTCTCTAATAGGGGGCTCCCTCGTTGTAGTAAAGCATTTACACACTCAAGTAAAGCGTTTCCGTTCTCTAATAGGGGGTTCCCTTGTTGTAGTAAAGCATTTACACACTCAGGTAAAGCGTTTCCGTTCTCTAATAAGGGTCTCCCTCGTTGTAGTAAAGCATTTACACACTCAGGTAAAACGTTTCCGTTCTCTAATAGGGGGATCCCTTGTTGTAGTAAAGCATTCACATACTCAAGTAAAGCGTTCCTATTTTCTAGCTGAGTGCCCCAATGCTGTAGGAAAGCATGCCCTTGCTCCAGTAGAGTGTTTGTATTCTCTAATATAGTGTTCCCGTGCTGTAGTAAACGTCAAGTAAAGCGGTCCCATGCTCACGTAAGGCGTTCCCACATTTTAGTATTTAGCGTTGTTATGAATAGATTATTTAATGTACGAGGGCCATTCAAATATTACGCGGAAATTTTTAATATTTATTATACTTTTATCAATTAAATTATATAGCAATAAAGGTTTAAACAGATTTCAAGAAGAAGAAAGAGTTTTTATAACCACGTCATTTGTGTGCTATGGCTTTGTCGTAAAAAACGAAAAAATCCCAACGTTATAAATGATGAAAACTGCTAAACATAACAGACATAATTGTTATTTAATTAGATTATTGTATTATTCATGGTTTGCATTAAATAATTTTTTTACAGCATTGTTGAATGATCATGTTTTATAAGTATATGACAGCTTCGGAAAGAGATCATGCGAATTTGATCGAGATTTGCATAAATATTCAAAATATTTAGAAAACAAATGGCATAGTCATTCCAAAAGACATGTTTATTGAAAATATATCGCTATTCTTAATTTATTAACATATTATATGTTAACATATATGTTATAGCGTGACCCGGCTAGCTCTAGTGTTTCCACACGCCATAACAAGGGGTTGTCATTTAAACAAACGCCAGCTTCCGTAAACATCATTTTTTGATGGTAATGAATAATAAACATCTCTGAAAGTATATAATACTCAACGTAAATCATCTAAAATATTACACATATGCATTCCATATCACAGATTAAGTAATTACTCAATAACTTACATAAATATGAAGTTTATCAGACATACAATTACTTAATGTATTTAAAACAAACCATACTTAATGCTTTTAACATCACGTATTACACATATATTACAATCTTACTGTTAATGGATATATTAACATATTGCAAACAATATATCTTAGTTTTCCTTGTTCAATATTCATAGCATTTCAATGCTACTTCAGTATTGTGTAGTTTTGCCCACGAATAGCTTTTATTTAACAATTTCCGAAATGCAGTTACGAAATACAGACGTCACATTTTGGACTTCTCCGTAGATGGGTTTCTCGCCCTAGAATATCATTCATTGCAACGTAACTAGACATGGCATCGATATTTTGTTTAAATCATTTGATTTGTTATGAATTGGGTTACAAATTTGATGAATCTTAAAGGTTTACGTCAATAAATGAGTGCTATATAGAAAAAGTCCATGTATATTTTGAAGCCTGTCTACAAAATTAAATGAACATACGGCAATCTTGATTATTTTAAGCTCGCGACGTACCGTTAGTTTTTCTACAGAACTTGCATTTGTCCAATTACATAACCGGTATTTATACTGCCACTTAGATATTTTCAACGGAGGCTCAATTCACCGTCTGCAACTTGGTGTGTTCTCAGCTTTGTTCATTTTCTGAGGATCATGATATTATAAACTTTGCAGGATTTATCAAGTTTACAGCTATACTTAATCAGTATTTTGCGTAAAGTCCAGTAGACCTGTAGTTTGTGTAAAATCCAGTTGACATATAGTTTGTGTAAAGTCCATTTGCTGTTAGTGTAAAGTCCACGTGTAGTTTGTGTAAAGTCCATGTGTAGTTTGTGTAAAGTCCACTTGTAGTGTGTAAAGTCCATTTGTATATTGTGTAAAGTCCAGTAGACATGTAGTTTGTGTAAAGTTCACTTGTAGTTTATGTAAAGTCACGTGTAGTTTGTGTAAATTCCACTTGTAGTTTGTGTAAAGTCCACTTGTAGTTTGTGTAAAAATAGACCTGTAGTTTGTGTAAACTCTACGTGTAGTTTGTGAAAAGTCCGCGTGTAGTTTGTGTGTAAAATCCAGTAGACATGCAGTTTGTGTAAAGTCCAGTTGACCTGTAGTTTGTGTAAAGTTCACTTGTAGTTAGTGTAAAGTCCACATGTAGTTTGTGTAAAGTCCACGTGTAGTTTGTGTAAAGTCCATTTGTAGTGTGTAAAGTCCATTTGTAGTTTGTGTAAACTCGAGTAGACCTGTAGATTGTGTAAAGTCCACTTGTAGTTTTTGTAAAGTCAACGTGTAGTTTGTGTAAAGTCCACTTGTAGTTTGTGTAAAGTCCACTTATAGTTTGTATCAAGTCAAGTAGACCTGTAGTTGTGTAAAGTCTACGTGTATTTTGTGAAAAGTCCAATTGTAGTGTGTAACGTCCATTTGTAGTTTGTGTAAACTCGAGTAGACCTGTAGTTTGTGTAAAGTCCACTTGTAGTTTTTGTAAAGTCAACGTGTAGTTTGTGTAAAGTCCACTTGTAGTTTGTGTAAAGTCCAGTTATAGTTTGTATCAAGTCAAGTAGACCTGTAGTTGTGTAAAGTCAACGTGTATTTTGTGAAAAATCCATGCGTAGTTTGTGCGTAAAAATCAGTAGACCTGTAGTTTGTGTAAAGTTCACGTGTATTTTGTAAAGTCCACTTGTAGTTAGTGTAAGGTCCCCGTGTAGTTTGTGTAAAGTCCATGTGTAGTCTGTGTAAAGTCCATTTGTAGTGTGTAACGTCCATTTGTAGTTTGTGTAAACTCGAGTCGACCTGTAGTTTGTGTAAAGTCCACTTGTAGTTTTTGTAAAGTCAACGTTTAGTTTGTGTAAAGTCCACTTATAGTTTGTATCAAGTCAAGTAGACCTGTAGTTGTGTAAAGTCTACGTGTATTTTGTGAAAAGTGCTGTATACCTGTTTGTATAAAGTCCAGTTTGCGTAAAGTCCAGGTGTAGTTTGTGTAAATTCCACGTGTAAACTGCAAAGTCCACATGTAGTTTGTGTAAAGTCCACTTGTAGTTTGTGTGTAGTCAAGTAGACCTGCAGTTTGTGTTAAGTCTACGTGTATTTTATGAAAGTCCACGTGTAGTTTGTGTATAAAGTCCAGTAGACTTGTAGTTTGTGTAAAATCCACGTGTAGTTTGTGTAAAGTCCTGTAGACATGTTATTTGTGTAAAGTCCACGTGTAGTTTGTAAAGGCCACTTGTAGTTTGTGTTAAGTCCACATGTAGCCTGTGTAAAGTCCAGTATACATGTTTGTTGAAAGTCCAGTTTGTTTAAAGTCCATGTGTAGTTTAAGTAAAGTCCACGTGTAGTTTGTGTAAAGTGCACGTGTAGTTTTTTGAAGTCCGGTAGACCTGTAGTTTGTGTAAAGACCACTTGTAGTTTGTGTAACGTCAAGTTTGTGTAAAGCCCACGTGTAGTTAGTGTAAAGTCCACGTGTATTTAGTGTAAAGTCCACTTGTAGTTTGTGAAAAGTCTACATGTAGTTTGTGTGAAGTTCACATGTAGTTTGTGTAAAGTCCCAGTTTATTTTGTGTAAAGTAAACGTGCTGTTTGTGGAAAGTATACCAGTCCTGTAGTTTGTAAAGTCCACGTGTAGTTTGTGTAATGTCCAAGTGTAATTTGTGTAAAGTCCATTTGTGGTGTGTGTGAAGTCCACGTATAGCTTGTGTAAAGTCCACGTGTAGTTTGTGTAAAGTCCACGTGTAAAGTGCACTTGTAGTTTGTGTATAGTCCACTTGTAGTTTGTGTAAAGTCCTCGTTTAGTTTATGTAGTCCACGTGTAGTTTGTGTATAGTCCACATGTATTTTGAGTAAGACCACGTGTAGATTGTGTAAAGTCAAATACATACGTAGTTTGTGTCAAGTCCATGGTCCCGTGTGCAGGGAGGGCAATACCCTGTGCATGTTAAAGGTCTCGCTGAACTTCTTTGTTAATCAGTGATGCGTAAAGCCTTCCTCGGAAACGAGGCTGCCGTGATAAATGATTGTGTGCAGTATCAGTCCACTTGTAGTTTTTAAAAGTCCAATAGTATTTATAATTCAATGAAAGTACAAAGAAAACATTTAGGTATTATTCGTTGTATTGTCAGCTTTGACTTAATTTTATAACTGATTTTAAACATCGAATTGGGATTTACTTTATTAAATGTATGTTTTATATTTTCAGAGTTTACCCAGATGCTCGCACAGAAGTGATTAAGACATACAGGATTGAACTATGCAATGGTTGGCCTCTATATGATCGAACACGTGTTGGCGGATCCTGCTTCATCACTAGTTGAAGGAAAGGACGTGATAGACGTGTTCATCAATGGCTCTGAGATACAATTTGCTTAAACCAATATTTGCAGTGAATTGTAATAAAGAAATGAGCTGACATTTTCTCCCTCATTACATAACTGTTTAATCGTTCATCTTAAATAGTTTTACTAAAAGAACGTAAACTTATAAAAACGAACTGTTTAAATAAAAAATATCAACCTAGAAAAGCAGCACAGCATAACCGTGTTGATATAATGGATTTTAGATGTCAGTAGTGCAGGGGTATTCGACTTTGCAACCTTCAGCCAGATAAGGCAGCCTCGAGACGAGATATGGCCTTCAGTCCGTATGTGTATGTAATTTCTATAGAAACAAGACCGGCAATCAAGCTTTAACAAGTGATCATCAATGCCAATTATGTATGATCATGTCAATATGTACCCGAGATTAAATAGTTCAAACAATTACCATCTTAAAACATGTACACAACTGTATCAGTAACTGCTGGTGATAGCGAACATAAACTTGAAACTATGGACAACGAACGTTCTTCGTCAACAGGTGGATGTACTCAAGGCAACATAAAGGCAATACTAACCAGAACAAATTACAACGCCTACAGCTTGTCACAGGACCACTTATCACGTCTACAATTGCCAGGACCAATAGGACAATGCAATAATTATTACGCGTACCCTTGCGAGGACCAGTAGGACATTAAACCAATTACCACGCCTACACTTGCGAGGACCACGCCTACATTTTTTGTTCAGCTTCGGAGACTAGCCTTTATGCTTACCACCAGCAATTGCATATAAACCCCCGAATGTAGTTCCTATAGTAAAAAGTAATCTCTCCTTTTTTTGTTGTAAAGATGCATTTTAAGTAGGGGGAAATAGCCCATTTCTATTCGATTTTGTTGTTGTATGTATGTGTTTTAATAGGTTTTACTGGATAATTGATGAACATTTTCCAGATTTCGAATCTATGCATACATGTTGTGAAAAACTATCAATGAAAACAGCTGTAACCACGACCTGCTTAGTAAAAAAACGAGAACTTTCTTACATGTCTTGTGACCCCACCTTTTGTGATTATTTTTCAAGTACAAAACTTGTTTTCTATATAAAAAAAACTACACTGCTACGTTATCCATACTTGAGTTTAAGTTACAGCACATCATTAACATGTGACCTTTTAACATTGGTGTCAATGGGGAAATAATTGGTGGTTTCATACCTTTAGAACTGGTCAACTTTCTATTCATGGCCGTTATATATGCCCGATTTCGATTCTTCCATAATCGTTTGTATAATCCAGGTGCTGATCCAGGACATTAGGATGCTAGGTGGAGTAGATAGGATTGGGGGCGTGATACGATAGGGATGACTGGCGGGTGTTGTTTTTAATTAATAAAAAACGTTAAGTTAATTTAATGATGGTTTTCCAAATGTTAAGGATCGTAAATGAATTTAAATGCAGTACACGCCAGTAAGGATTGCATAATATAGTCAAAATTAGTAAGCGATACTCCGACACCCAGTCCTTGATGGTTTCAGTTGTTTGATCCTTTGTGTCAACCGTCCACATTGTCTTATTTTACACTTAATTATATTAGATCTATATAAACCTGTTTTCTTAAAATGTTAAATTTATATTCATAATGCTTTCATATATGCACATGTTTACATGTCGTAGCTAATTGTTAACAAATATGGTGATATGTAATTAATTTATGTCAAATTGTATTTTTAATTGAAACAGATATATTATTATTCGTGTATTATGGCTTTTGCATAAGCTACATTGATTGTTTGTTTTGTTCTGTTCTGAAAATCCTTAAAGTGAACTGTGATTATACAACATTGGCAGTTGTTCGTGTATACATATATAAAATGTAAATTTATACTTAATGATTAGTCAGTCCCCTACCGTATTATAAGATTGCCCTTTGTGAAATGTATGGGCAATTATCGCTGAATTATTCACTAGTATTTAGACATTTTTACCAAATCTTTATTAGACTATTCGCATTCATGTTTCCATTGTGTGAACAAAGATTGCGCCTAAATGGCAGGAGATATTTACCAAAATGTTTTGAGTGTTTGGATATTTTAAGACCTTTATGCACATTCAACATATTTTGTATCGCTGGAGGCCATTTTGTTTTATGATTGCTTGTATTGGTAAAAACAACACAATGCGTTGGTAAGGAGTTTGAATGAAAAATTGGTAGGGGACATGTACAGTATTGCTGTGCGATACTTCACTATCTTGTTCATTGATTTCATTACTTCATGTTTTATATACAAACAACACATTCTTATGATGCAATTGATCATTATTTAGTTATATAAATAAATGTTTATTTTGTTACATGTGTACGATTTTATTGTTAACATCCATTATTTGAGTACATACATACATTGTGGTATCGCTAAGTTGTGAACAGTACACCTTCGTAGATCTGAGGGCTGGCGTGGCGCAGACGGTAGCGCGGCGGATTTGTAACTGGAGGCCCCAGGTTCAATCCTCCGTGGTGACACTGAGTTTCATCGGTGTGTTCTTGGGCAAGACACTTTCCCTTAGCCTCGTCCGTCGGATGGGGACGTAAACCGGACGGTGTGTTGATGAGCCGTTAAACAACATTCAATTCAATTCCTCGTAGATTGACATTTGGTGTATAACCTAAAGTAATTGATAGGTTTCAGCATTTTTAGATAAGTGGCGATAAGCATACTTTACAACTTGAATTCCTAGAGAACTCGTCTAAAAAACTTGAATGGCATTTAAACACATATTTTGGAACGTTCAGAGGTTACCGTTTCGACTGTGGATTTGACGTTTTCTTAGATCAGTCTACTCAATGTTAGTAGTCCTTTATGTGTCCGGGTAGCCTCGGTCACCCGGCCCGCTTCTGATTTCTTAGTTACGCTATGCTACACGGATCCAGAACCAGGGCCTGGGGAAAATAGGACGTTTGAAATCGCCCTAACGTTTTGGGCGATTTTGGCGAGATTTTGAGAGATTCAACGAGACTTTCAAAAAACATGTTTTTAAATTATTATTAAATTAACTTAATAATTTAATAATAGTTTCTTATTTATAACTTACGAGAAGCAGCAAGTGACGTTAAAAAGTATAACCGATGCATCACCAATCGACGATGTACGTTTATTTACAACATGACGTCACGCAAACGTCGAATTAATGCGCGTGAAAAAAAAGCGCGAATAAATTGTGCTAATCGCTAGTGGGCGCTTTAATTAGCCTAATCTGCCCAGACCGATATCTGCAAGTAAGACATATGCATGATACGGTCTAGCTGGCCGAGACTAGTGTCCGGGATGTTTTCGGAGCAAAATGAAATCGTAAGTGCAGCTGAATGAAATCGCAAGTATTGGAATGGAATAAGTGCAACTCTAAAAGTATTTGCATGCATGAAGATCCATGTCCATTATGTCAAAAGGTAACACAATGTTTACTAAATGCTTGCACTGAAAACATCTATAGGTTATTACAAGTAGGTTTCAGTCCAAAATATACAGTGGTTACCCTAGCAATCGTCAAAAACGCGAAAGAATTGCTTAAAGCAAACTGACCTTCCCGTTCGCATCTGAAATGTTCACTCTGAATTCACCGTTTGGACTTGTAAAACACATCTGACCTTCCGGTTCGCTATTTTTTTTTACCCTTTAAAATGCTATAACTCGGAAAATTTTCATTATTTCAATGAGATACTTTGTACAGTTATACAGAAAGGATTGACGATCTTGACAACCGTTTTAAATTTAATTACAATTGCGAATATCAGTTCGTTATTATACAGCGTGCTATATGCACTAACGCCGTTTTATTACCGGATTTTTAAAGTGAAAGCTTCCTCTTAGTACACAGCCTGGGTCCTGAAAAAAATGAGATATGTCCCCCCAAGAGGGGGCAAAGGTTTTTTGGTATCGCTGGAAAGCTTAGAATGTCTACAATGTTTTGCAACTTGTTAGACTTTGTTAGACGTGTCCGTTTACATGGTAACGATGATCAAAGATGGCCGCCGTTGTTTTTTACTGTTGTATGACTGTAGCGCATATAAGCGGTCATATTGGGTTGAAAATGCATAAAATGTTAAATGTTTCTTTGGGAACATGTTGATATAATACACTTGAATATATTGCATGCAGTTTTTTAAATCAATTGCACTACTAACACAAAAAGGGGAGGTAATTTGGAAACTATTTTGTATATTTTAGTGTGGAATACATTAATAATTAATTTCTGTCATTGTCTGTCATGTTTTATTAATCAATTAACTTGAATATAATGAAATATACTCATATAAACAAAATAAGAAAGACGTAATAAAATAAAAGAACATATTCAGACAAAATATGTTTAAAAGGGAAGTAATAATAATACAATTTTAGAAAATTGAAAAACATGAGATTTTCTTTTCTTAAATGTTCCAATTGTTATACTATACTGATAGTGTGTATAACTTGACAAAACGTGGCATTGCGGTGTGAAACGCACCCATACATGGAACAACACGTTTGAATTTTGTTGGATGTTTCCATATGATCTCCAGTGCCTTTGCATATATAGCCTGATCGAACATCAGTTTGATGGAGTTGATCTGCCATATTAATAGACCGTTTCAGAACATTGTACACAACAGGAAGCTGTGTTGGTGAAGCATCAATGACTTGGCAATACCCTACATCACATTGGCGAGGTACTGCAGATGTAGGTGTTACTTTCCCATTAAATGCAGACCACCCAGGTATTGTCTGCTGGCCAGAACCCACTTCGGCCTCTGACATCAAGGGTTTTGAGTCTACACAAACACCATCCAAAGTCACGTTTTACTGGTGTTTTACACACTGTTTCTGAGTTTACCAGAATGTCTCTGGCTGTGTCATACGGCACAGGACTAATACGTTTTCCTGCTTGTATGGTAGAAGTGGATGTATATCGGGTTTAAAACTTCTTTTACCAGACAGGACTACTTCTACTGGATCAATAAATGGACTGCACGTGTCGACCTGCCTCTGTATCACAATACCATTCGTACAATCGGTTGTGCCCCGCCTAGTGTTTCCTCGAGTAGGTCGTTATTATCCCAAACGAACGTGGCAAATGAACCAGCGTTAATGTTACTTGGAAGTAATGTAATCTCATTTCCCTGCTTAGCCGCCTGCCTCTCTGCAATAGCTGTTTCAATAGATTCCAACACTTGATAGGACACACAGTGACCAAACTTATTCAGTAAAGACACAATTCTGGAAGATCCCGTAAGGTCTTTTACAGTCAGTGCTAGCGAAATATGTTTTGGTGTCTTAATTAGACCACGGGAACCGTTGTATAGTAAGTATTGGCCAAGTGAAAGAATGAGTCGATGGATTTGCTCTCTAACTGTTACACGGCCGGTATACGGTATTTCCATAGATTCAGTTAGAAGCCAAGCTAAGAAATGGTACAACTCATCGGGAAGTACGACACTACCATTATCAAAATTGCCTTCCACAACAGGTGATTTTGTTGTATTAATTTGATCTGTTAAATGCTTCCTTAAGAGTTTCGCGGATTGGAAATGTGATGAGATGTCATTGTCAGTTTCTGCGACAGTGGGAGTATCATCAATGTTGTCACTTGATGACGATGCAAATGTTTGTTCTAGAATGTGTCCCTTTGGCACTATATTTGAATACACAACTTCACTACTCCGTCTATATTTCGGAAACCAGAAGGCAATGTTATCTTGACTTTCAGTTTATCCCTCCGGTAATCAGCAGCAATAACTCCCTTTTCACTTAAAAGCGTATTATACTTTTCAGATAAATACGACATTGAAAGAACTTCAGTACCCGTTATAACTCTGTTTGTAATTTCATCTGATAATACTTGGAAGGCTGAATTGTACGGATTACTATCCGTTTCATCTTCAAAAGATTCATGTTTTGATTTAATCACAGACAAACTTTTAAGTTTTATAGTTCTTTTGACAACTTCGATGATACTTCACCTCAGCTGCAATGACATCAACGCCGGTCAGCGCTAGAACCAATCGATCATCCTTTCTAGTTTTGGCAGCATTTAATAAGGTTGAACCAGCTTCAAATGTTTGACAGTCTGATAATGGTTCTGATTTGCGTCGATTATTTTTATCACATTTTGTCTCAGATTGACAAATTATACAAACATCAGACACAGTAGGCGTAATAGAAGATCGGCGTACACAAGGTTTCTTAGAACACGATCATCTGTTAGATCAGCACTCGTCGAAGGCAGATCTATATCAGCCTTACGCTAAATTGTTTCAAGAGATTTCTTTAAGGTATAGTGTTGGTAGCATGTACGATGATAAACGCCATGGGGGCCATTTTCCCACAGGTCTGCAATCTTTTCAAACAATCCATCATTGCGGATTTCAGCTGCATTTCTTAGGGTACTCCAACTTTTCGTTGTAAATGGAGAAAGGTCTCTGTTAACACCACTTGTATGACATAGACACAAGTTCCAGTTAATCTTGACTCTCGAAACAATTGAGCTAGTAATGTTATTCTCTGGCTCCATTTCTTATTAATAATAATATGCTATGCGGTTAGTACGTCTACAAGTGTTAGTAAGCAGAGTAATTGCATATTATTGGGCAATGAACTGGTTGAAGTTCTACTATCTGGCCATCTGAAATGTATATGAAATATATATTAGGTTTGTATCTATCTCCAGATTCAGAGGGGACACTCACCCTGATTTAGACACAACTTCGTTTCCAGAGTAGGAAGAAATTACAATAGTGAGATAGATATATCTTAATAGATAGATCGCATCTACTGAAGCTAATAAAAGCATGAATTCAATTTATTTGAGAGGTTTTGGATATTTTTTAACATTCTGCCGAAGTTAGGAAGATCCAGAGTTCAATTTATTTGAGAGTTTTTTAAAAATGTATCTAAATGTATAAACAAACAACATTACACCAGTACCAACAAATAGTCATATCTGTTTAGAGCTTCTAAATGTTCATCTCTCTAATTTAAATGATAGTAAAGGTAAAGAAACACAACAGCTAAAGTTCAATTATAACTATGGTTACCAATTTACCTGTAAATATTTGTTATTTAACTGGGAATGCACATGTATAACATGTCCATTACATTCAGTTGACAACAATACAAATGGCCATTATAAACAAGGGGAAGTAAATTGTATAGTTAATTATAACTACACTATTAGATAAGAGTGTTCTCATGAGAGTTATAAGGTTGAAATCATGCATGTACTCTTTTATAAATGAGAAAACATGACTTTCAATGAAGAAGGTAACATGTACAGTTTGTACGTGAATAAATCCATTTTTAAATATTTTTTACGAAAAAAAAAATCACGTTACCTCCCTTCTTGGATTTTTTTTACATGAATATAATATTTCTTTAGTGATTTTCTTTCATAATTGTGTTCTATATAGGGTTATATCATTATTTCAAAGTTTTTTACTTTTAAAAATACCAATGATAATGATAACAGTTAATTTAAATCGTACTGTTCGCTAAAATATACCAAAATATCTCACAAATTACCTCCCCTTTTGTGTTAATTAACTAACTATGTTTTTTTAAACTGCATGAAATACATTTGCGTGTATTATATCAACATGTTCTCAAAGAAAATTCAACATTTTATGCATTTTCAACCCAATATCACCGTTTATATGCGCTAAAGTCATACATCAGAAAAAACAATGGCGGCCATCTTTGATCATCGTTTCCATGGAAACGGACGCGTCTAACAAAGTCTAACAAGTTGCAAAATATTGTAGACATTCTAAGCTTTCCAACGATACCAAAAAACCTTTGCCCCCTCTTGGGGGGACATAACTCATTTTTAGAGCCTTATTTGAATATCAGGTTGCATACTACTAACCCCACCATTAATTTCCAACAATTTCGCCAATTTCTGACCTTTGCGACCATCTGACTTCGTTGCAGCCGGTTGATCAGTGTGTACTATATCCTATATAGATCTACTATGATCAGTGTGTACTATATCCTATATAGATCTACTAGCGTTTTGAATGGAGAGTGGAAACGTCCGCTCACTAGGTTAAGTTCTTGTATAATGTGTTCTGCAATTAAGTGACGCTTTATTAATGTCCATCAAACAGTCTCTGTTCCTATTGTTTTGTCCTATAATTGTCCACTGTAAATAAATTTAGGATTCTATGGTGGCTAGTTGAAACTTGGCCTATGACCTCTGCGTACGGGCGAAGGAGCGAAAAGGCGAAGAAGCGAAGATAGAGATGTTGATGTTGCGCATCTCTTCTTCATATCTCCGCTTCTTTGCATCGCTTCCTCGTGTATTCGCTCCTTCTCTCGTACACGAAAAGAGGTCTAGAAGCGAAGTTGGTGTTTTAGCCCCGACTAGCCACCATAGGAAATGTAATATGTCTTATGCGTTTGCGCGTGTTGACATTTAGAGATTTTTATTGTTTATGCGAACAGGGTTCTTATAATAACCCTAATATGAGTGACATATAAAGAATATCAACAAGTACATACATGGTTGTATATCCATCTCATGACACTAAAAGGTCACATTAAAGTAAATAAATGTAGATTTTCATCGTTGTGCATATGACTAATCAAAGCCAGTGGCGTAGCTGTGCCTAAATCAATGTGTAGGTACAAGGTATAGTGGGGGTGGGGGAGGCACAAGGTCTAGGGGGGTGGGGGAGGCACAAGGTCTAGGGGGTCCGGGATTTGTTTTTAAAGGAAGCCAAATCCTGCATTCTGACGGTATTTTAAGCAGTAAACAATATGTTTTTAACCCGCGATTTCAAGCTTTTTTAATCTGCGATTTCACAAAAAAACACATAAAAAAAGCTCTTATAATAAATCAAGTACAAAACAGAATAGAATTGAACGATATGTCGATAGTAGAGATGTTCGGTTCAGAAAGGCTGCGAGCGAAAACAGTTCGACATTTTTTTCTGAAAATACCAGAGTAAAAAATGCTATGAGCTGACCATACCCCTCCATCCCTCAGTTTTTATTGCATTTTTGGCAATTTTATTTTTTTGATTTCTGGGGACAATGTGTAGGCTAGTGTTACAGTGCCTATAGGCAGCTACGCCACTGATTAAGCATGTCGTACATATAAGTTGCATTTTTTTATCCTCATGTTACGAGCATCTATCTGACACAGATGTTTTATCCGCACGCTCTAGGCTAACGGTCTACCAATCAGAGCGTAACACTTATGTTGTTAATATTTATTTTTTGCAACTACATCGAGTGATAAACGAATAATTCCTATATAAACAAGAATGTTTTTGTTTTATTTGTTGATAAAAAATCGTCCCTTTTTGTAACATGTGCATGGCTTTTAATAACACGTGTTACTTCAAACTTTCTTCTCTAATCTTTGTACGACGTAGTATCTTATTACTGTGAGGGCAGGCTCGACAGGGTCACGCTAACTGTGCTTCTGTGTGTGTAAGATGGAAGTTTAAACATGGTAAGTTGTTTTTGTTTCTCTTTATTCACAATGGAAACATTCTGACATGTCCTTTGGGCATCCTTGTTTTAATACGTACGCAGAAAAGAACCGCCATATCATGTCACATACGTTTAACTATTAGCGTGTATATAATATGTATTCATGTATAAGTATGTGCCACATAGAATATACAAAAGTTATACAAACCGTATCATGTGGGGCATTTGAAATTCGATGCCTACATTTATAAATAAAGAAATCTGTACTTAAAAAGTATTTAAAAACGCTTGAAAACATAGTCTTATTCAGTATGTTAAGGTTAACAGCCTGGCAAGTATTAACGTGTGTGTGCGTGTGAACGCGTGCATGCGTGCGTGCGTGAGTGATTGCGTGTACGTGTGTGTGCGTGTGAACGCGTGCATGCGTGAGTGCGTGCGTGCGTGAGTGCGTGAGTGAGTGAGTGATTGCGTATACGTGTGTGTGATTCTAAGTTTAATTCTCTTCAAATCGTATTATTCTTGTCGTTAATATATGTTATACGTTATATGTTATATGTTATACGTTATATGGTATATGTTGTATTTTATACGTTATATGTTATACGTTATGTGTTATATGTTATATGTGTTATACGTTATATGTTATACTTATATATTATACGTTAAATGTGTTATACGTTATATGTTATACGTTATATGTTATACGTTATATGTTATACGTTATATGTTACCAAATGAAGTTAGTGGAGGGACTATATATTAGTCACCATGGGGTGACATTATATTACATATAATATGTCATTAGTGTTTCAAGATGTATAACTACTATCTATAAATACTACAATTTACTATACACTGTTATTGCCCTTGATCACATACTCTACATGCTTAACTTTACATTGCCTCTTTAATAGCAGGCACAGTTTCATACAGTCACTCAATGAATAAACATCGTTGTTAGAACACAGAGTCGTTCTTTTATTTAGTACATTCCAATCGTAGGAATTACATTATTATAATTCATTAATATGAAGACTCATATTAATACATGGTGTCAGAAGTGGGTGTCAGAAGTGGTCTCATGTATTGATTTTAACCTTATCCAAGTGGTTATGTCTGTAGATAGCAAACCCCTAAGTAAGGAAACGGTGCTTTCAGAATTCCCCACTTTGTTTACTGGTATTGGCCGCCTTGACGGTGAGGTGTCAATTAAGGTTAACCCTGAAATTACCCCAGTTGTACACCCCCCTAGGCGCGTCCCTGTGTCTTTGCAAGACAAAGTCAAGAATGAATTGACCCGAATGGAAAAGTCCGGGATCATAGAAAAAGTAAAAAAGCCTACCCGATGGGTCAACTCAATGGTTGTTGTAAGCAAGCCAGGTAAAGACAAGGTCCGAATCTGTCTCGACCCAAAGGACCTTAATAAGGCTATATCAAGGCCGCATTACCCAATGAGAACGCTTGATGACATATTGCCAATGCTTTCAGATGCGAAAGTATGGACGAAAATGGATTGCAAAAACGGTTACTGGTCAATGGTATTAGACGAAGAATCCGCAGTTTTTACCACGTTCAATACCCCGATAGGTCGATTTATGTATAAACGGCTCCCGTTCGGTCTTGTTTCAAGCCAAGACGAGTTTCAGCGCAAAATGGATGAATGCCTGGACGGTCTTGAAGGCTGCGCGGTCATATGTGATGACATATGTGTGTTCGGACGTACGGTTCAAGAACACGACCAGAACCTTAGGAACGTGTTAGAACGTTGCCAACAGCAGGGCATCCGTTTAAACCGCGATAAGCTCGAAGTCGGTAAGTCGGAATTAAGTTATTTCGGACATATTCTCTCGTCGGATGGGTTAAAGCCTGACCCTAAAAAGGTATCTGCGATCAGAG
This sequence comes from Cyrtodaria siliqua, assembly GCA_037043455.1. Lineage (NCBI taxonomy): Eukaryota > Metazoa > Mollusca > Bivalvia > Adapedonta > Hiatellidae > Cyrtodaria > Cyrtodaria siliqua. Next base: position 112,943 of record JAWPHD010002983.1, read on the forward strand.
ACATGAAACCCCCGAAAGATAGGGCAGAGTTACAACGCATATTAGGCATGGTTGTATATCTCGCGCGTTTCGTGCCGAACTTATCTGAAATAACTAGCCCGCTACGCCAGTTATTGAACAAAGAAGTATTATTTCACTGGGAGGAACCTCAGAAGGAGGCATTCCAGAAAGTCAAAGACCTGTTGACACAATGTCCTGGTCCAGTACTTGCCTTTTACGACCCCGACAAACCATTAATCATGCAATGTGACAGCTCGAAATATGGGTTAGGTGTAGGTCTATTGCAAGAAAATAGAGCAATCGCGTACGCTAGTAAGTCATTGACCCCTACTGAAGTAAATTACGCGCAAATAGAAAAAGAGCTTTTCGCAATCGTGTTCGGGTGTAAACGTTTTCACCAATACATTTACGGACGCCCTGTTTTGGTTCAAACTGACCACCTACCGCTGCTGGCAGTTATGAAAAAGCCAATGCACAGTGCACCCGCGAGATTACTGCGAATGTTATTACAACTTCAAGGCTATGACATAGTTCTTGAACACAAGCCCGGTACAGAAATACCGCTAGCCGATACTCTGTCAAGACATTTCTTGCCAGACACGTACCTAGAACTATCTGAGGCTACAAACCATCACGTCAATTTCGTAATGAAAGAAATACCTGTCAGTGATAGAAAAATGCCAATCAAAATACAGCAAAATCAGATATATATACGACTAGGTCTGGCCGTCAAATTAAACCGAATCCAAAATACATCAGCAATTTGGATATTGAAAACAAAAACATAGACAGCTAGACTTTGCAATGTTTACATGAACTTATCAAATGTCAAACTTATCAATGTCGGAATTTTTACTGCCGTTGAAAATTAACTTCAACACATCAACATGTGCTGTATAAAGATTTGTGAACAATTTATCCTTTAAACTGACAGCTAATTTGAAAGGATGGAATTGACGAAACAAATTGATTTGGACACAGTACATTAGCTCACAGGAAACTATTTGAACTCAAGTTAATTGAGAATTAATGAGAACTATTTTATCATACCAGATTGATTGTACCTTGTGTGAATTTACAGTACATTTATTGAATGGAATTTAATTAATATTGCAAATTAATTCTTATAGTTATAATGACTTTTAAAAACATTATTTTAAATTTTGCAGAGGGAAGATGTTTCAAGATGTATAACTACTATCTATAAATACTACATTTTACTATACACTGTTATTGCCCTTGATCACATACTCTACATGCTTAACTTTACATTGCCTCTTTAATAGCAGGCACAGTTTCATACAGTCACTCAATGAATAAACATCGTTGTTAGAACACAGAGTCGTTCTTTTATTTAGTACATTCCAATCGTAGGAATTACATTATTATAATTCATTAATATGAAGACTCATATTAATACAATTAGTCAATAGTAACTGTTTTTATAATGCATTCACCTTGCTAAATGTATGTAAACATTTAATGACATTTAAAAGGTATTAAAGCATTTGAAAATAGACACACATTAGTGTATATCGTCCCATCAACGCAATAACTCCGTAAGTGCACTTTGGTAAATTGTTCAGGAGAGACAAAAAACTGTTTTTTTCCTTAACAATGGTACATATAAAGACACTGCCTTAGATTTAAGTGTAATATACCTTTACTATGGTCATTCTTTTATGATATTTAAATTAAAACTATTTTTAAATGAGTTAATGATAATAATTAAATCATAGTGACTTTGTGCGCTGAAAAGTTCAACGCAACAACTCCGTAAGTGCACTTACGGAGTTGTTGCACTGAAAAAAGTCAACGCAACAACTGCATTTTGCTAAGTTTAATAGTCTTAAATGCTGTTTGTGAATAATTGAGCTGGATATTATTATTAATACCTAACTTGCATTTGTAGTTGCTTATGATTTAAGTCTATATAGCTAAACATATAAATAGTTCAGCCATAAAATTAAAAAAATTGGATTCAGACCTAAAATGTATGGCCATGTCGTAAAAAATGCTAAAAAAATCACAGTTTATTTAATGGCAATTCTATATTGTAAGGGTAGTACATACAAAACTGATTCATGGCTTTTTCCAGGTGTTTTAGGAAAAAGGACCCTTGTAAATGACCAAACTGGGATTCTTTTCTTCGATAAAATGGCCAATAGGGAAATGTTTACGTCAACATCTTGTAAGTTGCGATGACGTAATAGCCTAATAGGTACAGTTAGGAACACTATAACATCAATAACATACTACTTATGTTGATTAGTATGTAACATAAAGGATGTATCAGTACATTACATGTACAAAATACACTAATTTGCATTGGGAACGGGTCCTAGAAAAAGGCCTGTGAATCCACGTTATTGCAAGATATTTTACTATGCCATGTAACTTGATAATCAGATATTGGCAATTATAACATCTAAAGGGGCTGGTCAATAATGAATAATCATTTTAACTCCTTATTAAACATGTAATTTTTGCATTCACTTGATACTTTCTGAAGGGAAAAAACTTCCAATTTCAAGTAGACTTCATTTTTCAAGTAGGATGAGCTACTGCCCACATGGAATTTGCAATTCACTACCAGCATTTAAAATATAAAAAAAAGGTATAAACGCTGAGAATTTGTATATCAGTTCTTAATTAAGCAATATTTCAGAAGGATTAGTATTGGCATTGCAATCACATCACTCATAGAAGTATTTTCTTTTCTTCTGAAAAATGTATTCACATTTCACTCAAGAAAGGTTTTCTATAAGGTTAATCTGACACAGTTCAGCATATTTATATGATTTTATAGCATGGCACCCATGACAGCTTGTACAAACTGATAAGTAATAGATAGAGTATGGTGTCATTGAGTTGGTTAATTTAAACATCGAGATGGGTGTAGCCCATCAAGGTGTTTAAATTAACCAATGAGATGAAACCATACTCTATTTGTTTTGTAGCATGTCCATTTCAGCTCCCTGCCATACTCTAACTTCCAATAACTGGTAGTTGCGACACATTAATTTTATACATTTTTAAAAGTCAAGATACACAATTGGAATAATCTTTTTGGTACAAAGTTTACAGAAATTGGTGGGGTATCTTTCCATCACATAACTTGCGATGTGAGAGTATAATAAAACCATGACAAAAATATCATAATACAGTTTGAGTGTAATAAACATGAAAAATAAATAAGGTCAAATCATCACATTTTGGCCTTTTCTGTTCAGGTCAGTGTACAGATTTCCGAAACTAATTCCGGGGTTACGGAAATCAGTGAAGCAGTTCTGACTGTTTAGAGTGTTACAGAGAAGACTAAAGCAGCTACATTTATAAATGTGTATTTCATGTGGCATTTTTGGAGTATGTGGTAAATAGAATCTCGCTTTCATACCTATTTAATACTGATTTTACTAAACTTATTGGATGCAATTTTATCCATTTTGTTTAATAAATCTAATATTAGAATGGCACTCTTTTATTTATAGGTTCTGGTAGCTTTGAATGTTTACTTACACATGGCATCAGACTTACTGTTAGGGAATACCATCATGGTCTTACTTGATTGTCATCATGTCAGTTGGATCAATTGTCCAAGTTTCTAGGGGATGGACATTTGACATTCATGCCCTCAATGGCAGTGTCTAAGTTCTAAAATCACCGAAGTCAGTTCATTGCCAACTGAGTAACATTATAGGTTTTATTACCTGATTTGCTTGTTTGTTTGTATGGTGTTTTATATCATTTATATATGACGGTCAATTTTATTTTTTGGTGGTGGAAGCAGACCACCCACTTTACTGGGTAGAACCAGCACTATACACCTCCCGCCATCCATAAGAATTGACTTTTCCTCACTAACATACATGATTCGGGAAGCTTGTATGACCAAGTCCACTGAGCAGTTTGTATTGTTGGTTGCACATTCAATGGTGGAATGAACACATTACTCTGTTATACACGTTAATCTGAACTGAACACTTAGGTTCAACTTATTTATTTTACATTGATTGTAACAAAAGCTCTATGAACTTATTTGAATCACTCTTTATGTCTTTCTGGGTAGAACCAGTACTAAGCAAATGCAGATAAAGTGTCTTGCTAAGGGACACAACACATAATTATGGTTATGGCAGGAATCGAACCCATGACTTTTCGGTCAAGGGTTCAATGCTCTACCACTAGACCACAGCGCTCCATAAAACAGTTAAAAGAGTACAGTGTAAAGTCCTTATTTTGGTAGCAGCCATTGCTTCCAAAAGCATATAAACACCTCAGGATTCCCTTTTTGCAATTATTTAATTCCAAATATATGAAAAGCCATCACCTGACCCCATAGAGTAAATGCTTAACTTGGGTGCGGAGTATAAACTTGATGCATAGCATCATGGGGTCAATTGTTGCAGGTCAAAACAAATACTAATATGACTTGTCTTAATGTCTGAGTAATTGGTTTATCAATAATAAATAATTTGACCTCAGGTCTTAAGTAGATTTTCACAATCAAGCATAGTCCTTCCTCACCATCACCTGTACAAAGTTTGAATCCACTAAACCAATTTAAATTACAATTTGTTTGTAACAGGATTAATTATATTACACAGACACAAAAAACACATGCACATTTCCTTTCTATGAAATTGGATAGCATACAGGTAGTTCATTTCTATGAAGTAGATATTAAAAAACACTGGTAATTATTTTCTGTTATCATACCTACCTCAAGTAAAATTGTTAAATTTGTCTCTGAAACATTTTCCCTATTATCCGCTACACCATTGTATGCACACAAATGAATCAAAAAGTCTTAAGCACAATGTTGAACATGCTGAATTTCCATAGACGGACCATGAAACACTTTCAATTATTGCCCGCTAAATACACTGTTACATGCACACAAATGATGAGCGCTCGTTTAGAAAAACTCAATGTATACATATAAAATTATAATCTTTGCTTTTACTGTTGATTAAAGTGTAAAAACAATCTTTGTAATGTTTTATTTTAAAAGAATGTTTATTTTACAAGAATATTCAGCAGAACCAATTTTTTTTTAAATGTATTTTTCAGTATAATAAAATAAATATTACATTCCTGTGAGATTGAGTAAATATTCTATTATTCAATAAGGATAAAACCAATATCCAGTATAGTATTCTATTACTAAAGATAAAACACAGGCAATCATATTTATATTGATAAAAACAAAATGACAAATATTTTTGTCAATTTCTAATTAACAGTTCCGTTGTAAAGATGTAAATTGCTCAAATATAACTTAATCTTAATAATCACACTAAAATTTAATATTCTTTCTTCTTAATCTATGGTTTTAGAACTCAATATCAACCTGTGTTGATCAGTGATTTAAGTTTTATTTTGGGGGGAAATTGTAAAATGTTTCCTTTTTTGTATGAATAATATATATTTTATAAGCTACATAATAAATTAAAAACATTATGACATCATATTAATTTAGTGACATCACTGTCTTGTCACAAGTCATGATACTCAGATTAATTGAATGCAATAACTCAGTAAGTGCATTTACAAAGTTATTGTTAGTGCACTTCCAGAGTTTTTGCATTGAAACATTCAATGCAACAACTCCGTAAGTGCACTTATTGAGTTGTTGCATTGAACTTTTTCATAACTGCAGATATTGAGTTGTGCTTCTAATGAGATAAAATCCCGAAAAGTGCCAAATCAACTCTAATCTTTTGATAGAACATGTATCTCAATGTGAGAGACCCATTTATGCAAAAAAGTGATTTTCTGAAAACTTGTCGCTTACGGAGTTATTGCGCTGATGGGACGATATACTTGTGTGTATAACAGACACACATTGGTGTATATACTTGTGTGTATAACAGACACACATTAGTGTATATACTTGTGTGTATAACAGACACACATTGGTGTATATACGTGTGTGTATAACAGACACACATTGGTGTATATACTTGTGTGTATAACAGACACACATTGGTGTATATACTTGTGTGTATAACAGACACACATTAGTGTATATACTTGTGTGTATAACAGACACACATTGGTGTATATACTTGTGTGTATAACAGACACACATTGGTGTATATACTTGTGTGTATAACAGACACACATTGGTGTATATACTTGTGTGTATAACAGACACACATTGGTGTATATACTTGTGTGTATAACAGACACACATTGGTGTATATACTTGTGTGTATAACAGACACACATTGGTGTATATACTTGTGTGTATAACAGACACACATTGGTGTATATACTTGTGTGTATAACAGACACACATTAGTGTATATACTTGTGTGTATAACACGCCCTCTACCACCTGCACCGTCCCCGTAAAGATAAATGGAAAAAATGTTATTTATTTGTTATATATTTTTTATCTATTTGTTATTTATTTGTTACCTATTTGTTATTTATTTGTTATCAATTTGTCATCTATATGTTATTTATTTGTTATATATTTGTTATCTATTTGTTATTTATTTGTTATTTATTTGTTATCTATTTGTTATATATTTGTTATTTTTATATGTTATTTATTTGTTATCTATTTGTTATCTATATGTTATTTATTTGTTATCTATTTGTTATTTATTTGTTATTTATTTGTTATTTTTTCATAATAAATAAAGTAACAGATAGATAATAAATAGATAACAAATAGATAACAAATAAATAACATAAACATAACAATTAGATAACAAATAAATAACAAATAGATAACAGATAGATAACAAATAGATAACAAACAGATAAAAATAAATAACATATACATAACAAATAGATAACAAATAGATAACAGAAAGAAATAGATTAATAACAAATAGATAACAGATTGATAACAAATAGATAAAAAATAAATAACAGATAACAAATAGATAACAAATAAATAACAGATACACATAGATAAATAACAAATAGATAACAGATTGATAACAAATATATAACAAACATATAACAAACATATAACAAATAAATAACAATTAAATAACCAATAGATAACAAATAAATAACAGATATATAACAAATAGATAACAAATAGATAACAATAAGATAACATATACAAATAGATAAATAACAAATAGATAACAGATTAACAACAAATAGATAAATAACAAATAGATAACAGATTGATAAAATATATAAATAACAAATAGATAACAGATTGATAACAAATAGATAATAAATAAATAACATATACATAACAAATAGATAACAAATAATTAACAAATAAAAACAAATATATAACATTTAGATAACAAATAAATAACAAATATATAACAAACATATAACAAACCTATAACAAATAAATAACAATTAGATAACACAAAGATAACAAATAAATAACAAATAAATAACAAATAGATAACAGATAGATAACAGTAAATAACAAATAGATAACACATAAATAACAATTAGATAACAGATACAAATAGATAAATAACAAATAGTTAACAGATTGATAATAAATAGATAACAAATAGATAATAAATAAATAACATATACATAACAAATAGATAACAAATAAATAACAAATAAAAATAACAAATAGATAACAGTTAGATAACAAATAAATAACAAATATATAACAAATAGATAACAAATAAATAACAGATACACATAGATAAATAACAAATATATAACAAATAAATAACAAATATATAACAAATATATAACAAACATATAACAAATAAATAACAATTAGATAACCAATAGATAACAAATAAATAACAAATGAATAACAGATAAATAACAATTAGATAACAATTAGATAACATATACAAATAGATAAATAACAAATAGATAACAGATTGATAACAAATAGATAAATAACAAATAGATAACAGATTGATAACAAATAGATAATAAATAGATACCAAATAAATAACATATACATAACAAATAGATAACAAATAAATAACATATACATAACAAATAGATAACAAATAGATAACTAATAAATAACAGATAGATAACAAATAGATAACAAATAAATAGCATATACATAACAAATAGATAACAAATACATAACAAATAGATAACAAATAGATAACAAATAGATAACAAATAAATAACAAATAGCTAGCAAATAGATAACAAATAAATAACAAATAAATAACAATTAGATAACAAATATATAACAAATAAATAACAAATAGATAACATATAAATTACAAATAGATAAATTATAAATAACAAATATGTAACAAATAAATAACAAATAGATAAAAATAGATAACAAATAATTAACAAATAAATAAGAACTGGCTTTCCAAATAAATCGTCCAAATGTTTTCGTTCCGATCTTTTTCACTTTGTGACTGGTGTGTTATCATGGAATTTACCTACGGCGTGGTAATCCAGTGTGGCATCACCATAAAGTTGACCAGTGAGCGCACGCACGCACGCACGCACGCACGCACGCACATACACACACTATGTAAACGGACATAACTATGAATACCTTACTCGGTACTGCATAACTAACAAGTATGCATTTATATTTTCAGGTTGATAAACTGAGTGACGAACTAGTAAAAGGTCAGCATTTATTTCACGTGTTAAATGCCTATTTCACATTTAAATAAAAGCCTATTCCCTTATCTTATAATCTATCAGCTTTATTGTTATTTTGTGTTTGAGTTTATTCAGGTAGTTAACTTTGTAGGCCGTCACAATATCAATGTTAAAGGGATGGACGTCAATCTTGATTTTCTTTATAAACTCGAGGTGTTCCATTACTACCATTTTCACTTTTCTACATAACTTGCATTTTTGCAAATTAATTTTTATACCGTTTCTAACAGTTCAAAACAAATTGTCTTTGCATATTACTAAATGTGATTATATTGCACCAATATACTTAGTATTTAACAACGTATGCTATGGAAACGTAAGGCGCGTTTGATGTGTTGTTATGGAAACGTAAGGCGCGTTTGATGTGTTGTTATGGAAACGTAAGGCGCGTTTGATGTGTTGCTATGGAAACGTAAGGCGCGTTTGATGTGTTGCTATGGAAACGTAAGGCGCGTTTGATGTGTTGCTATGGAAATGTAAGGCGCGTTTGATGTGTTGCTATGGAAACGTAAGGCGCGTTAAACGTGTTGCTCTTCTACGGACAGACGTGCGTAAACAGATTTTTAAAGGTTTTTAAACGTTTTTTGAACCCTCCATTGTTTAATGATTAAAATCCCGCGTTGAACCGTTATAACATCAGCTTTAAGGGGACATATGGCAATCTTCAGTTTAGCACTAAACTTTGCACCTCGATTTATTAATCCTGTATCATTTTGACTTTAAAACTGCTTACATATAATTAAATAATACAAAAATGAGATTTAAACTTTCTTTGTTATTATATCAAAGTGTTTCAATATATTATTGATGAAATATAATCAATAGTTAATAAGACGTTAAAAAAAATGCCTTAAACTATTTGTTTACGTAAAGTAGCAATCCCACCAACAACATCCAAATTTTACAACATTTGTAAATCGTTTCCAAACCTACTGACGACTAGGTATATATATAATATACATATTTTGAGAATCCAAACTCTATAGACACAATGTAAACGGCTTTAACAAGCCAGACCAAACCCAAAAACTGGAGCATCGAATTTACAAACTCATAATTCATTTTACGCATATACAATCACGGGTATATTTAAAAAAATCCGTCAATAAGACTATATTTTTAATCGGCACATAGACATTATTGTGTGACCTGAACACCTGGAGTTTTGATAAACGGTTTTATAGTGTAATTGTGCCCGTTATTTGGCTGGTTAGTTTCATTGAAGAAATGCAGATTATGCAGAAAAACTAACGGGACACCGTGAGTGGTTAAAACGTCAAAATTGCCGTGTGTCCCTTTACGAAGAATGTATCCAAAGCAACGCTCCAGGACAAGAACAAAACAATCACTTTGTCGTGTACGAAGCCGTCGAACGCCGATTCTCATCAAACTTACACACTTACACCCCAACTCCTACCTTACACACTTACACCCCAACCCCTACCTTACACACTTACACCCCAACTCCTACCTTACACACTTACACCCCAACCCCTACCTTACACACTTACACCCCAACCCCTACCTTACACACTTACACCCCAGCCCCTACCTTACACACTTACACCCCAACCCCTACCTTACACACTTACACCCCAACCCCTACCTTACACACTTACACCCCAACCCCTACCTTTATTCCCACCCCAACCCCTACCTTTATTCCCGACAAAAATGCTTAAAACCCGGTTTGGAAGTTGTTGATTTAGTTATGATACTGTGTCAAGCAATATCATTATTTAATATTAATTCATAACATATTTTACACAAATACAAGTGTCGCATGACAGTGTCATATTAATGTGGTACTTGAACAACGAGTATCGCGTGACGGTGTCATATTAATGTGGTACTTGAACAACAAGTATCGCGTGACGGTGTCATATTAATGTGGAACTTGAACAACAAGTATCACGTGACGGTGTCATATTAATGTGGAACTTGAACAACAAGCATCACGTGATGGTGTCATATTAATGTGGAACTTGAACAACAAGTATCACGTGACGGTGTCATATTAATGTGGAACTTGAACAACAAGTATCACGTGACGGTGTCATATTAATGTGGAACTTGAACAACAAGCATCACGTGACGGTGTCATATTAATGTGGATCTTGAGCAACAAGTATCGAGTGACAGTGTCATATTAATGTGGAACTTGAACAACAAATATCGCGTGACGGTGTCATATTAATGTGGAACTTGAACGACAAGCATCACGTGACGGTGTCATATTAATGTGGCACTTGAACAACAAGTATCACGTGACGGTGTCATACGCTTGTATATCATTCTGTATAGTGTGCAATCAGTATCATTTATTAGTGTACTCTGTTATTATTGATGTAATATGAAGGGTTTTTTTCCTTTTCAATCTGTGTCATACGAGTTCCAAACTAGGACAATACTATTACTACTAGCACTACTGGACCATATCCGTACTGACTCAGTTGTGCTCATATTGGCCTGGTTTAGCTCGATATCGTACTGTATTGGCCTAGTTTAGCTCGATATCGTAATGTATTGGCCTCGATATTTAGCTCGATATCGTACTGTATTGGCCTAGCTTAGCTCGATATCGTACTAACTCACATTATGCAGAATGAAATCTTAAATATGTAGGCCCGATCGAACTGCCTTATGTGTACGGTTAATTATTCAAATGGTCACAACCCAGCTATAAGTCCTTCGACCCTCGTTTTGACTCTCTTTTTCGGCCTCGAGCACATACGGATGCGGCCATTTCGATTTCGCGACTTCGCGACTTTTCGCCCTGTTAATACAAGATACATATGACCTAAAACTGAAAATGGGGACAATGAAATCACTAGAATCAAAGGTTTAAAGTATTACAGTGCAATACAATGGTTAAGTGTACATATAATTGACGTTCTAATTGTTAATATTAAGTGTAACCACTCTTTACAACATGTATTGTGTCCGAACTACTAGTAAATCGCCTGGATAATGGCATCTTTATTTAAAAAAAAAAGATTCATTTTATTGATTGTATCATATTCATTAATCTTACCATGCACCTTTTAATGGTGTTTTGTGTTTGTTTTTATTTGATGTTCCTTTTTTCTTTTTTCTTTTTTTTTGCCAATTTAAGAACCGTATCTTTTTTTTTCTTTTTTTTTCTTCTTCTTCTTCTTCTTCTTCTTCACATTATTATTATTATTATTATTATAGAATTAATATAAATATTAATTATGCGTATTACCTCTGTTGACAGAATATCGAACTGTGTTTGACCAGCACAAGAATGAACAGGGTGAGATGGAGTACAGATTTCTTGAGGCAGTGTTTAACAAACTAGGACATAATCCCACAGAAATGGAAATGGAAGGCATATATGAAGATCTAGATATTTATTGTAAGTAGTGTGTTTTTGGGGGGCGGGGGGGGGGGAGTGGGCGGGGTGTTGATTGTTGATGGGGTATATATTTAATGAGGCCATGTTTGACAAACTGGGACATAATCCCACAGAAATAGAGATGGAAGGCATATACGAAGATCTAGATACTTATTGTAAGTATGTGGGTGGGGACTATAGATTGCTTGAGGCCATGTTTAACAAACCTGGACATAATCCCACAGAAATAGAGATGGAAAGCATATACGAAGATCTAGATACTTATTGTATTCGTGGTGGGGAGTAGATGGGAACGACTGGGGAGTGGTGGGGTGGGGGGGGGGGACTAGGGCTATTTTTAGCTCGACTATTCGAAGAATAGTGAGAGCTATCCTACTCAACACGGCGTCGGCGTTGGCGTTGGCGTCGGCGTCACCAACTTCACCTTAAAGTTCTCGTGCTATAGATTTATAACTTCAATACTACTGAAGCTATTGCATTAAAACTTTGTACTAATGTTTCCCATCAAATTCTGTACATTATCCAACAATCCCCATAACTATTCGTTGCATTTTGACATGGTTATGGCCCTTTGATTTTCATGTCTTTACCTTAAAGTTTTTGTGCAATAGATTTATAACTTCAAAACTACTCAAGTTATTGCATTAAAATTTTAAACTAATGTTTCACATCAAATTATGTACCTTATCCAACAATCCCCATAACTCTTTCATTCATTTTGACAAAATTATGCACTTCAAAATCTTCTTCTCCGAAACATAAAGGGCTGCAGCTTAGATATTTTGTATGTAGCATCGTCTAGTAGTCCTCTACCAAGTTTCCCCTGGGTTCAGAATTGGGGCCGCCCGGGGGTCACAAGAATTGAAACATGAGGGTGTGGGTGGGTCCCCTGAGTCATAACTTAGTAACCGTTGAGATCCCCACCCTATAACCATATATACACTTACTGGACATGAACAGACAGATACAACCATTCAACAGCATAGACACCGGGTTGCTTCCCCATCCCTGGGGACATAGCCCCTCTGTCATAATTTGGAAACCATTGAGATCTCCACCCTATAACTATATATACACTTACTGGGCATTAACAGACGGATACAACCACCCAACCAGCATAGACCCCGAACGCCTTCCCCACCCCTGGTGACATAGTCCCTGGGTCATAACTTGTAAACCGTTGAGATCCCCACCCTATAACCATGTATACACTTACTGGGCATGAACAGGTGGATATAACAACCCAACCAGCATAGACCCTGGGCTCCGTCCCCTGGGGACATAGCCCCTCGGTTATAACTTGGAAACCATTGAGATCCCCACCCTATATTCATATATACACTTACTGGGCATGAACAGACGGATACAACCACTTAACCAGCATAGACCCCGATCTCCTTCCCCAACCATGGGGACATAGCCTCTGGATCATAATTTGGAAACCGTTAAAATCCCTACCCTATAACCATAAATTATATACACTTACTGGGCATAAACAAACGGATACAACCATCCAACCAGCATAGACCCTGTACTCCTTCCCCACCCCTGGTGACATAACCCCTGGGTCATAACTTGTAAGCCGTTGAGATCCCTACCCTATAACCATATATACACTCACTGGGCATTAACAAACGGATACAACCATCCAACAGCGTAGACCCTAGGCTTCTTCCCTTCCTTTGTGGACCTAGCTCCTGGGTCAAACTTTACAAATAACTTGATATTTTTAGCTCGACTGTTCGAAGGATCTGATGGGGTCTAAAGGTCAAAGTTCATGGTCACAAATTGCATTTATGTGTTGATAGGCTCTTAGCATCAGGTTAATGTTTACGTCCGCATTTCTTAACATGTAAATAACTTTAACATTTTGTATTCAATCATCATCAAACTTACATACTTTATTATAAATGGGACGACGATCGTATCTATTGAGTTCAAGATCATTGGGTGAAAGGTCAAGGTCACAAAGGGGTCAAAGGTCAAATGCATTTACATAATACTTTTAACATATTTTCTTCAAATTTTCAACTGATAACATTTGCATTACGTATCCTTTGAAAGGGTTATTATGAAATTACCTCCGTGTCATCACAAACAATTGTGGCCCTTGATTTTATGAAAATTCCAATGTTTTCCTCCTTGACACATCCAGCTTGCCCCTTTGTTTTCACCTTAATTTTTCTGATGGTATGCCGGGTGTATCATTTCTTGTTCTCTGAAAATTCGAAATAGTCGAGCTACGCTGTCCTCTGACAGCTATTGTTGTATATTTATTTTTAAAATGGAAGGTGGATTTTAGTACCTTGTATGATGGAATTTTATTATCTTTGTTTAAGGGTGGGGATTGCGAGATTTGACAGTATCTGAGGTATGTTTCTGGAACTTAAAAATATGTGTGTTTTTGAGGGAATAAACAGATTTACCAAAGTATATTATTATCTACGAGTATTTATAATGATGATGTTGACATATTGTGTCATCCAAGGCCATTCATTTAAAATTAGTAACATACATAAGTTGCTGGATGGGTGACTGAGATGTGTACATCCTCTTATGTTTATTGTGCTTCTGTCTTTCAAGGTTATTTATATAACATGTTATATTTGAAAGTTGCTATACGGTCTTTTGAAATTGAGAGTTCAGTATTTGGTTCAGTATACTTCAGTAGTTTAGTATGAAGTTAAATTTGTAAATAAATTGGATTCATTTTGATTAAAAATAAATATTGTGAGAGGAGTAGATATTCTACTTTAAACCCACAAAGATTGGGCTTGATGGTCTCAAAGGGCCAGTAAGTAAAAGTGACATTGGATTATTTGGATTATTGTGAATAATTAAACAAAAAAAGACTTAAAATAAAATTGGATTAAAGGGACACTTTAAAATTTAGATTAAAGGGACATTTGCCAATATTATTTGGACTTGATTCTTAAATCGAATTTTGAAGAAATACTGGATCTAATGTATGTGTATTCTGTAAGTCATTGTACTAGTTAAATACATGTGTTGATTTTATTTTAAAATTGTTTATGCTAGTTTTGCACTTCCGTTCTTTTTACATTTTACCTGTAACACTATATCAAATATAGATATAAAAGTCGAACAGGAGAAGCAGCAATCAAGCAGACAATCAACCACAAACACACGCAGAAACAAAGAACAAATTTAAAGATGAATAAAAGGCCAAATACGACATCACAAACACAAAAGGGTTGACAATAGGGCTGCCGCCATGGAACGGTCAGTGGCAAAAAGGCCGCTGGAGGTTTAAACCAGGTTCTAGCGTGCACCAAACCTCACACTTACCCTACTGTCAACCCAATAAAACGGGACAGTGTAAATAAAGAAATCCCCGCCATGACCTATTCTCTAACCAACAAGGCGGCATTAATAGGCAATATAAGTAAAACACAAAGATGCTGGTGTATATATAAATACAAAAAAATAATAGCCTAGAAAGTCACAAAGAAGGTACTCAGTGACTTGGCAGAAGCCAGAAGTTCAACTATCTAATAAAATGCTTAACAATTAAGTGTATTCAAATATGCTTTTTAAAAATGATTATATTTACACTGGCCTTTTAAACGAACATGTGTTTGTATTTCCTAGGTAACGGATCAGTCAGTTTTCCGCGATTTCTCACACTGATGGCCAATAAATTCAGCACGGAAGAAATTGCAGCCAAAATAAAGAAGAAAAGTGAAGAAGAGCAGAGCCTTGAGCTAGAAATGAAAGAGGCCTTCAAAGTATTTGATGCTGATGGCAATGGATTTATAAGTCAAGGTAGTTTTAGCTTGAATTATTTGTCTTGTCCTTCACTACATTATTAACTTATTATATGCTAATACCACTTTTTGTGTAACAGTTGTTCATAGTGATTTTGGAAGGTTTGTCGTATGAGATCTTTAAAGGTTGTATGTGTGTGCTGTGTGATTTTTAAGGGTTTGTCATATGTGGTCTTAAAGGGTTTGTTATATGTGTGCAATGTAATTTTTGAAGGTTTGTCGTATGAGATCTTTGAGGGTTTGATATATCTTTAAGATGGGAATTTGAAGTTTTGTCATATGCGATCATTAATGGTTGGTTATATGTGTCCTATTTGATTTTTAAGGGTTTGTCATATGTAGTCTTAAAGGGTTTGTTATATGTGTGTAAAATGTGCTTTTTATAGGCTTTTCATTCGTGTGAAAGTTGATATTTAAGGGTTTGTCATATGTGTGCAGTGTGATTTCATGGGATTGTCATATGTATGCAGAGTGACTTTAAGGGCTTGTCATGTATGTGCAATGTGATATTAATGACTTGTCGTATGTGTGCAATGTGATATTAATGGCTTGTCGTATGTGTGCAGTGTGATATTAATGACTTGTCGTATGTGTGCAATGTGATATTATTGACTTGTCGTATGTGTGCAGTGTGATATTAATGGCTTGTCGTATGTGTGCAATGTGATATTAATGGCTTGTCGTATGTGCGCACTGTGATATTAATGACTTGTCGTATGTGTGCAGTGTGATATTAATGGCTTGTCGTATGTGTGCACTGTGGTATTAATGGCTTGTCGTATGTGTGCACTGTGATATTATTGACTTGTCGTATGTGTGCAGTGTGATATTAATGGCTTGTCGTATGTGTGCACTGTGGTATTAATGGCTTGTCGTATGTGTGCACTGTGATATTATTGACTTGTCGTATGTGTGCAGTGTGATATTAATGACTTGTCGTATGTGTGCAATGTGATATTATTGACTTGTCGTATGTGCGCACTGTGATATTATTGACTTGTCGTATGTGTGCAGTGTGATATTAATGACTTGTCGTATGTGTGCAGTGTGATATTAATGACTTGTCGTATGTGTGCACTGTGATATTATTGACTTGTCGTATGTGCGCACTGTGATATTAATGACTTGTCGTATGTGTGCAGTGTGATATTAATGACTTGTCGTATGTGTGCACTGTGATATTAATGGCTTGTCGTATGTGTGCAATGTGGTATTAATGACTTGTCGTATGTGTGCACTGTGATATTAATGGCTTGTCGTATGTGCGCACTGTGATATTAATGACTTGTCGTATGTGTGCAATGTGATTTTAATGGCTTGTCGTATGTGTGCAGTGTGATATTAATGGCTTGTCGTATGTGTGCAGTGTGATATTAATGGCTTGTCGTATGTGTGCAATGTGATATTAATGGCTTGTCGTATGTGTGCACTGTGATATTAATGACTTGTCGTATGTGTGCAATGTGATATTAATGGCTTGTCGTATGTGTGCAGTGTGATATTAATGGCTTGTCGTATGTGTGCAGTGTGATATTAATGACTTGTCGTATGTGTGCAATGTGATATTAATGACTTGTCGTATGTGTGCAGTGTGATATTAATGGCTTGTCGTATGTGTGCACTGTGATATTAATGACTTGTCGTATGTGTGCAATGTGATATTAATGACTTGTCGTATGTGTGCAATGGGATATTATTGACTTGTCGTATGTGTGCAGTGTGATATTAATGGCTTGTCGTATGTGTGCACTGTGATATTAATGACTTGTCGTATGTGTGCACTGTGATATTAATGACTTGTCGTATGTGTGCAATGTGATATTAATGGCTTGTCGTATGTGTGCAGTGTGATATTAATGACTTGTCGTATGTGTGCAGTGTGATATTAATGACTTGTCGTATGTGTGCAGTGTGATATTAATGACTTGTCGTATGTGTGCAGTGTGATATTAATGACTTGTCGTATGTGTGCACTGTGATATTAATGGCTTGTCGTATGTGTGCACTGTGATATTAATGACTTGTCGTATGTGTGCACTGTGATATTAATGACTTGTCGTATGTTTGCAATGTGATATTAATGACTTGTCGTATGTGTGCACTGTGATATTAATGACTTGTCGTATGTGTGCACTGTGATATTAATGACTTGTCGTATGTGTGCACTGTGATATTAATGACTTGTCGTATGTGTGCAGTGTGATATTAATGACTTGTCGTATGTGTGCACTGTGATATTAATGACTTGTCGTATGTGTGCACTGTGATATTAATGACTTGTCGTATGTGTGCAGTGTGATATTAATGACTTGTCGTATGTGTGCACTGTGATATTAATGACTTGTCGTATGTGCGCACTGTGATATTAATGACTTGTCGTATGTGTCGTATGTGTCGTATGTGTGCAGTGTGATATTATTGACTTGTCGTATGTGTGCAGTGTGATATTAATGACTTGTCGTATGTGTGCACTGTGATATTAATGACTTGTCGTATGTGCGCACTGTGATATTAATGACTTGTCGTATGTGTGCACTGTGATATTAATGACTTGTCGTATGTGTGCACTGTGATATTAATGACTTGTCGTATGTGTGCAGTGTGATATTATTGACTTGTCGTATGTGTGCAGTGTGATATTAATGGCTTGTCGTATGTGTGCACTGTGATATTAATGGCTTGTCGTATGTGTGCACTGTGATATTAATGGCTTGTCGTATGTGTGCAGTGTGATATTAATGACTTGTCGTATGTGCGCACTGTGATATTAATGACTTGTCGTATGTGCGCAATGTGATATTAATGACTTGTCGTATGTGCGCACTGTGATATTAATGACTTGTCGTATGTGTGCACTGTGATATTAATGACTTGTCGTATGTGCGCACTGTGATATTAATGACTTGTCGTATGTGCGCACTGTGATATTAATGACTTGTCGTATGTGTGCAATGTGATATTATTGGCTTGTCGTATGTGCGCAGTGTGATATTAATGGCTTGTCGTATGTGCGCACTGTGATATTAATGACTTGTCGTATGTGTGCAGTGTGATATTAATGGCTTGTCGTATGTGCGCACTGTGATATTAATGGCTTGTCGTATGTGTGCAATGTGATATTATTGGCTTGTCGTATGTGTGCAGTGTGATATTAATGACTTGTCGTATGTGTGCAATGTGATATTAATGACTTGTCGTATGTGTGCACTGTGATATTAATGACTTTTCGTATGTGCGCAGTGTGATATTAATGACTTGTCGTATGTGCGCAGTGTGATATTAATGACTTGTCGTATGTGCGCACTGTGATATTAATGACTTGTCGTATGTGTGCAATGTGATATTAATGGCTTGTCGTATGTTTGCAATGTGATATTAATGGCTTGTCGTATGTTTGCAATGTGATATTAATGGCTTGTCGTATGTGTGCAATGTGATATTAATGACTTGTCGTATGTGTGCAATGTGATATTAATGGCTTGTCGTATGTTTGCAATGTGATATTAATGGCTTGTCGTATGTGTGCAATGTGATATTAATGACTTGTCGTATGTGTGCAATGTGATATTAATGACTTGTCGTATGTGTGCACTGTGATATTAATGACTTGTCGTATGTTTGCAATGTGATATTAATGGCTTGTCGTATGTGTGCAATGTGATATTAATGGCTTGTCGTATGTGTGCAATGTGATATTAATGGCTTGTCGTATGTTTGCAATGTGATATTAATGGCTTGTCGTATGTGTGCAATGTGATATTAATGGCTTGTCGTATGTGTGCAATGTGATATTAATGGCTTGTCGTATGTGTGCAATGTGATATTAATGACTTGTCGTATGTGTGCACTGTGATATTAATGACTTGTCGTATGTGTGCAGTGTGATATTAATGACTTGTCGTATGTGTGCACTGTGATATTAATGACTTGTCGTATGTGTGCACTGTGATATTATTGACTTGTCGTATGTGTGCAGTGTGATATTAATGACTTGTCGTATGTGTGCACTGTGATATTAATGGCTTGTCGTATGTGTGCAATGTGATATTAATGGCTTGTCGTATGTGTGCAGTGTGATATTAATGACTTGTCGTATGTGTGCACTGTGATATTAATGGCTTGTCGTATGTGTGCAATGTGATATTAATGGCTTGTCGTATGAGTGCAGTGTGATATTAATGGCTTGTCGTATGTGTGCACTGTGATATTAATGACTTGTCGTATGTGTGCACTGTGATATTATTGACTTGTCGTATGTGTGCAGTGTGATATTAATGACTTGTCGTATGTGTGTAATGTGATTTTAATGGCTTGTCGTATGTGTGCAATGTGATATTAATGGCTTGTCGTATGTGTGCACTGTGATATTAATGACTTGTCGTATGTTTGCAATGTGATATTAATGGCTTGTCGTATGTGTGCAATGTGATATTAATGGTTTGTCGTATGTTTGCAATGTGATATTAATGGCTTGTCGTATGTGTGCAATGTGATATTAATGACTTGTCGTATGTTTGCAATGTGATATTAATGGCTTGTCGTATGTGTGCAATGTGATATTAATGGCTTGTCGTATGTTTGCAATGTGATATTAATGGCTTGTCGTATGTGTGCAATGTGATATTAATGACTTGTCGTATGTGTGCAATGTGATATTAATGGCTTGTCGTATGTGTGCAATGTGATATTAATGGCTTGTCGTATGTGTGCAATGTGATATTATTGACTTGTCGTATGTGTGCAGTGTGATATTAATGGCTTGTCGTATGTGTGCACTGTGATATTAATGACTTGTCGTATGTGTGCACTGTGATATTAATGACTTGTCGTATGTGTGCACTGTGATATTAATGGCTTGTCGTATGTGTGCAGTGTGATATTAATGACTTGTCGTATGTGTGCAATGTGATATTAATGGCTTGTCGTATGTGTGCACTGTGATATTAATGACTTGTCGTATGTGTGCAATGTGATATTAATGGCTTGTCGTATGTGTGCACTGTGATATTAATGACTTGTCGTATGTGTGCAATGTGATATTAATGACTTGTCGTATGTGTGCAATGTGATATTAATGACTTGTCGTATGTGTGCACTGTGATATTAATGACTTGTCGTATGTGTGGAATGTGATATTATTGACTTGTCGTATGTGTGCACTGTGATATTAATGACTTGTCGTATGTGTGCAGTGTGATATTAATGACTTGTCGTATGTGTGCACTGTGATATTAATGACTTGTCGTATGTGTGCAGTGTGATATTAATGACTTGTCGTATGTGTGCAATGTGATATTAATGGCTTGTCGTATGTGTGCAGTGTGATATTAATGGCTTGTCGTATGTGTGCAGTGTGATATTAATGGCTTGTCGTATGTGTGCAATGTGATATTAATGGCTTGTCGTATGTGTGCAGTGTGATATTAATGACTTGTCGTATGTGTGCAGTGTGATATTAATGACTTGTCGTATGTGTGCAGTGTGATATTAATGACTTGTCGTATGTGTGCAATGTGATATTAATGGCTTGTCGTATGTGTGCAGTGTGATATTAATGACTTGTCGTTTGTGTGCAGTGTGATATTAATGACTTGTCGTATGTGTGCTTAGTGATATTAATGGCTTGTCGTATGTGTGCAGTGTGATATTAATGACTTGTCGTATGTGTGCACTGTGATATTAATGGCTTGTCGTATGTGTGCAGTGTGATATTAATGGCTTGTCGTATGTGTGCACTGTGATATTAATGGCCTGTCGTATGTGTGCAGTGTGATATTAATGGCTTGTCGTATGTGTGCACTGTGATATTAATGACTTGTCGTATGTGTGCACTGTGATATTAATGGCTTGTCGTATGTGTGCAGTGTGATATTAATGACTGGTCGTATGTGTGCAGTGTGATATTAATGACTTGTCGTATGTGTGCACTGTGATATTAATGACTTGTCGTATGTGTGCAGTGTGATATTAATGACTTGTCGTATGTGTGCAGTGTGATATTAATGGCTTGTCGTATGTGTGCAGTGTGATATTTTTGACTTGTCGTATGTGTGCAGTGTGATATTAATGACTTGTCGTATGTGTGCAGTGTGATATTAATGGCTTGTCGTATGTGTGCAGTGTGATATTAATGGCTTGTCGTATGTGTGCAGTGTGATATTAATGACTTGTCGTAGGTGTGCAGTGTGATATTAATGGCTTGTCGTATGTGTGCACTGTGATATTAATGACTTGTCGTATGTGTGCACTGTGATATTAATGGCTTGTCGTATGTGTGCACTGTGATATTAATGACTTGTCGTATGTGTGCAATGTGATATTAATGGCTTGTCGTATGTGTGCAGTGTGATATTAATGGCTTGTCGTATGTGTGCAGTGTGATATTATTGGCTTGTCGTATGTGTGCAATGTGATATTAATGGCTTGTCGTATGTGTGCAGTGTGATATTAATGGCTTGTCGTATGTGTGCAGTGTGATATTATTGACTTGTCGTATGTGTGCAGTGTGATATTAATGGCTTGTCGTATGTGTGCACTGTGATATTAATGACTTGTCGTATGTGTGCACTGTGATATTAATGGCTTGTCGTATGTGTGCACTGTGATATTATTGACTTGTCGTATGTGTGCAATGTGATATTAATGACTTGTCGTATGTGTGCACTGTGATATTAATGACTTGTCGTATGTGTGCAGTGTGATATTAATGACTTGTCGTATGTGTGCAATGTGATATTAATGGCTTGTCGTATGTGTGCAATGTGATATTAATGACTTGTCGTATGTGTGCACTGTGATATTAATGACTTGTCGTATGTGTGCAATGTGATATTAATGGCTTGTCGTATGTGTGCAGTGTGATATTAATGGCTTGTCGTATGTGTGCAGTGTCATATTAATGGCTTGTCGTATGTGTGCACTGTGATATTAATGACTTGTCGTATGTGTGCAATGTGATATTAATGGCTTGTCGTATGTGTGCACTGTGATATTAATGGCTTGTCTATGTGTGCACTGTGATATTAATGACTTGTCGTATGTGTGCAATGTGATATTAATGACTTGTCGTATGTGTGCACTGTGATATTAATGACTTGTCTTATGTGTGCAATGTGATATTAATGGCTTGTCGTATGTGTGCACTGTGATATTAATGGCTTGTCGTATGTGTGCACTGTGATATTAATGACTTGTCGTATGTGTGCACTGTGATATTAATGACTTGTCGTATGTGTGCAATGTGATATTAATGGCTTGTCGTATGTGTGCACTGTGATATTAATGGCTTGTCGTATGTGTGCACTGTGATATTAATGTCTTGTCGTATGTGTGCAATGTGATATTAATGACTTGTCGTATGTGTGCAGTGTGATATTAATGACTTGTCGTATGTGTGCACTGTGATATTAATGACTTGTCGTATGTGTGCACTGTGATATTAATGACTTGTCGTATGTGTGCACTGTGATATTAATGGCTTGTCGTATGTGTGCACTGTGATATTAATGGCTTGTCGTATGTGTGCACTGTGATATTAATGGCTTGTCGTATGTGTGCAATGTGATATTAATGGCTTGTCGTATGTGTGAATGTGATATTAATGGCTTGTCGTATGTGTGCACTGTGATATTAATGACTTGTCGTATGTGTGCACTGTGATATTAATGGCTTGTCGTATGTGTGCACTGTGATATTAATGACTTGTCGTATGTGTGCAATGTGATATTAATGGCTTGTCGTATGTGTGAATGTGATATTAATGGCTTGTCGTATGTGTGCACTGTGATATTAATGGCTTGTCGTATGTGTGCACTGTGATATTAATGGCTTGTCGTATGTGTGCACTGTGATATTAATGGCTTGTCGTATGTGTGCAATGTGATATTAATGACTTGTCGTATGTGTGCAGTGTGATATTTAAGGCTTTTCATGTAATCCCAATTAACCGGGACAATGTAAATAATGAAATCCTCATTAGGCTATATCCTCTAATGAACTAGGCAGCATTAATACAAAGGTGAGCATCTATATATGAATATAAAAGAAGCCTTTTCAGCCAAAGCGCAAGGACTCAGTGACCTGACAGAAGACAGAGCAACAATAGACTACACCATTAAGGCACACCATTACAAGATTGGAGACCAAGTTTATTTAGCAATAATGCTAGAACGACATATTATTATAGAGCTCTTTTGATAATGATGTATTCAAAGAAAGATTTAAAGATACATATCCAACATGATGCAACTATTAGTACTATACCTATGCAATTTCTGCAGCTATTAAAACTATAGTTATACCCTAACAGCTGAATTAAAGCATGCCTTACTAAACATGGGTGAGAACCTGGACGATGACGATATAGAAGACATGATGCACGAGGCTGATAAAGATGGTGATGGTCAAATTAGCTTTCCTGGTACTAACCTCTATTTTATATATTTCAATATATATTGAGGAGAGCATGTGCGTTTACTCTGTTTAAAATCTATATTCCGGAGTAGAACATAATTTCCGAAAATGTAGATGTCTGATGTCATTGCGTTTGTGTGCTGTAGTTACTATAGGACCATTTTTTACCATTTTTGCCAGATAAGTATGTATACACGTCAAACAGGAAATGTAGCTGTCAACGCATTAAAACAAAAAAGAATTACAAACCTGGTTTAAACCCCTGGCGGCGTTTTTTGCCACTGACCGTTCCAAGGCGGTAGCATTATTGTCACCTATTTTGTGTTTGTGATGTCTGATTTGGCCTTAATTTGTCCTTTGTTTCTCTGTGTGTTTATGGTTGACTGTCGTCCTTGAATGCTGCTTTTCCTGTTCGATTTTTATATCTATATTTAAAAATGTAAATAAGCAAGACATGTGTCACCACAAACACAAACGGGTTGACAATAGGACTACGGCCTTGGAACGGTGTGAATGGGAATATAAAAACAAAATTCCAGAAAGCCGCACATCAATTACTCAAAGACTTGGCAGTAGCCGGAGCAACAAGAGAACAAACCATTACGAGTACGACAAAACAAGATTTAAGACAAACATCAAAGCTACCGTCCTTTGAGGATTTAGGTAGACGTCATCATAGGGTCCACAATCTGTCCGGTCAGTGCACAGTCACAGAGAAAAGCATAATGGCGAACTGTGAATGGGTCAACCACTATTAAAACATGAAGTGCATTGCAAAATGGTTGGGTCAAAACCTCGTTTGATAAACGTATTAACAAGTTTAATAAATAGTGTATGAAAGTGATAGATATATTAACTATAGTTAAACGACAGGAGTGGCAATGTTCAATATTTCATCCAGATACCGAGAAAGCCGTCATGATTGATTGAATTGGATTTTATAGTCGCACCAACAACTAAGCTCATATGGCGACTTTCCAGCTTCCATTGGTGGAGGAAGACCCCAGGTGCTCCTCCGGGCAATTTTCGTGCACGGGCGGGCACCTGGGTAGAACCACCGACGTTCCGCAAGCCGGCTGGATAGCTTCCTCACATAAAGATTCCTAGGCCCCTGAGGGATCGAACCTAAAGCGGTGAGGGGCAAGTGATTTCAAGTCAGAGACGTTAACTACTCGGTCACGGGCGCCCCCAAGCCGTCATGAACAGTCTCAATCAAACCGAGACTGCAATATTATTTTTGTATTTATCGTGTTCGGCGATTTCCAAATTTCCCATTTTCCTATTCTTTTTATATATAACTGTAGCGAACGCCTGTGCAGTGTGGCGGCGGTAAAACGTCTCCCCGTGCTTGCATTCAGAACTGTTATTCAATCCGATCTTAAAAGATCGCTGTGCCCGATATTTATTTCCATATATCGGTGGAACTTTCCCAAATACTTTTGTTTTCGTACTTCAATGTCGAATAGGTGGTTCCACTACTCCGGGCTTTAATGTTATGAGTATTTATTAATCACTCTTAGGATATGTTGCCTGCTTTTTTAATTTAGTTTTTTGACTGTTATGTGTGATATGCAGGCTTCGTAACCTCTGCTCCCTACTAAATTCCATTTTGTTTATTTATCCCACTGTATTCTCGTTTAAGGCCAAGCATTTTGTTAGAAACTAGGACCATACGCCGCTGGCCATTGAATGGTATGAAAATACCTCATTGAAGGTTTCCAAATTTCCCCTTTCATACTCCTTTTCAATTACATCTGCCTGAGTATCTGGTGAAAGACTCGGCATGGAATCCCTTTTCGTAGCTATATAAAAGCAAATCTGCGACAAGAGGTGCGCAGTTCGTACTCATAGTGAGACCAACACCTTGTCTATAAACTCTAAACAGCAGTTTCATACCTGACGAAGTTTATGAAGCAAATATTCCAATTAGATAACATTTTGATCAAGTTTGGAACTACTATTTATAGACTCCCTATGAATATGAACTACTCCCTATGAATATGAGACCTCTTGTCATAGATTTGTTTTTGTGTTGCTTTGACCACATTTCCCAACGCTACTTGTCATTGGAAAATCATGGGAGGCTTGAATATTTACAGTCAGCACGCTTCATGGCTGATCAACTCAGGTATATAAATTGAGGCCCGCTCTTAGATTTTTTATTTGTATAGCATTGCCATATTGAGGGTAAGACTAGCTTAACAACTCTTTGTAATTTACTTTAATGAAGAAATATATGTTCTTAATTTAGCTTTTGAATGCAAAACTTATCTGGTCTTTCTTAATTGTTTTAGACCAAAATTCAGAGCACAACAAAATAAATATACAACATTCTTTAATGTGTTATTATGTGTACTGGTCACACATGCTTTATTGGATGGGCCTCATAATCTGAAGAAAAATTGAATATCACACTTGCTCATGAAATTGTATGGCTAACAATGATTTACAGTTACCTAAAGAAATCCCCCCCGCCCCCACAATATACAATAGGCTCTTGATGACATCTCTCGGTATCTGGATGACAGACAGATTTCATCCACGCCTTTACAAAAACCGTCTAGGTATCGGGATGATATAACGAACATTGACAACCCTTACTGTACAACTATTTGGTTAATACTATATTTCATAAAGAGCTTCACCTAAGCAAAACTAATAGATATATTATTGATACTGTCGTTTCTTTCCTCGCTTTCCTCTCTAAGCTAAAAATGGTGAAATAATAAGCACAAGTTATCATAAGAGAAATGATTTTAATTTTGACATTATTAACTACTGTGCTCTTTCTTTGTAATCGTCGTTTGTTTTGTATGCATGTTTTGGTTGACTGTGTTCTTTGAATGCTATATTCATTTCCTGTTTGACCGTTATACCTACTTTGCTCCGTATAATTGTACTTGTTTTGAATGCGTGCCTGAGTTCTGGGAATACTTCATTTAACCTGCTTCACTTATACATGTATGAGGCCAAAAATAAAATTATGTTTGTTTCCCCTTCCCGACCCATGCAAAAAAGGGTTGGGTAGGTAGGTAGGTAAAATATTTTTTTTATTTCATTTCTTTTATTTGAGATCAAAACTGGAATACATGCTACCTATAAGACACATTTAAGACAAAAAAAAAAAAAAAAAATTCGCCAGTGTCAAAAAAATAATTCGGGTCGCGGCAATTTCGGTGGGTCGGTCGGGAAGGGGAAACAAACATAATTTTATTTTTGGCCTGACTATTTTATAATTGAAAAGTAAAAATATTTAAATTTCATCAATCCCGTTTTCTCTTTTATAGAATTTTGCCGAATGATGAGTACAGAACCAACAGGATAGCATCAAAAACTCGCAGTGACAAATTAACGTGTGACGTGTCGGTGTCACGTGATCGGTGTAAATATATTCCCTCGAGCCGTTTTAACGACAAAATGAACCACATATGTGTTCCACGAACATGTTTACCATGTTCATCAGGATCATGACAGTGGACATGAACATAGTGTAAACGATATTGATTTGTGTTTGTTTAGTGTTGCTATCAAGCCTTATCTATATACAGTGTATGAGTACAGGTCTATATTATTATACATACAGAAAGTAGTCTTTAATAGATCTGGATCTATGTGTACAATTAATATGTATCTCATAGATAAAAGCAAAAAAATCAAAATAGTGTAATAACCAATAAACTTGTTATAAGAGGTTATGACCCTATCATTTTGCAACGTACTGCATGCTTGGCGGTGGACCCTTTTACAGTTCGCCACTATGCTTTCCTCTTTAAAGCAGAAATTGGTCCTAAATCAACAAATCTGCTTTTGATATGTTTTTAAGTATTAAATATCATTATAAATACGATTATTACTATGCCATTGATGTATGTTCAGTAAAAATATGTTTTTAAAGATAAAAATCGAACAGGCGAACAGGCATTGCTAAAATATCGAAAAAAATCTAAGGGGAAAAACTCTTGCGCGAATTACCGGAAGTGACGTCATTGGGAACAAACTATTTTTTGTTTGCATTGGGACTGACCGCAAAACAGTATACCTTGTGTGAAAATGCGGGAATTAAGCGATCATGATACCGAGTCAGAGGAAATGCCCGTGATAAGACGGTTACACAATGTGCAACCTGACGATTTTGAGCCAGAATACGTGTCTGAGGACGAAAATACATCGGATTCATCAACTGATAATGAAGTCGAACGCGGTGCAAATGGAGAGCTTTTAAAGACTATCGTGTCATATCATTCGTTACGTTCAGCGGTTCATTACACTATTCACTAATCTAACAAAAGAGTGTCTTTATACACTGACAGCAACAACAAACAAAAAACAACGTAAACATTGTTTTCATCGAAATCTGACAGTAAGTTTCCCGCAACACTGCAATATCTTGGTACATACACAATAACCGCGAAATGTAGTATATTCCGAATAATTGGACCTGGTCTAAATACGAGCGTCAGATTTTTTTTGCCGATAAGTAGACATGGAACAAAAATATTTATTAGATATTATCCATAATTGATAAAAAAATTAATGAAAACAATAATAGATGAAACAGCATATAATTTCTATAGTATTATATATTTGCCATAAGTCGCCATTAACACCAAACACTCTAGGAGCGGTGTTTGTAATATGACACGCTCTAGTTCCAGTCTCCACTGTCCCCAAATATCAATACAGACTAATCAAATACTGCGGTGCACTATTGAGGTACAGCCTAATTAGGGTACATACGTCGGTATATCACAAAAGCACGCACCATTTAAGGAAACCTAGTTTTATGATATATTTCCTGTTTATTGCAATTACTTGAGCGGTGTAATACCGCCGAGGGCAGACGCGTATTGCACAAGACGGATATATCACATGATATGCGAGCTCTAATTGTCGCGCACAAAGACAGAAACATACTATGATTTAAATAATACAGCCAAATGTTATAGACAGTTAGTAAGTATACTTACTCATGTATACTAACTCCTGATATACAGATCGAAAACAGACCAAACATATGCAATTACCATAATATAAAGTATATTATTCGATTATACTTGTTTTACTAATTGCACGAGCTAAGAGGCGTTATTGTTGTTGTTTTGCCATAAAACATTACTGAATTAATATCTCGATTAGGGAAACGAAAGAAACTTAGGTTATTATCTTGTCCTTCTTTATGCAAACGTTTTCACCCAGCAACAGCACACGGCATTTTTAACAAGTACCATAAAATGTAATCCTACATAGACAATACTATACAACTCAATGCGACACGGCTAATCGTTTGGTACCAATGACGTCACAGGATCACGTGACACTTACCAGGGCGAAACTCGAAGCGTGTGCGCTATGAGATAAAATAAATTGGCTATTGTGAGAAAACGGGACAACCAATAAGTGTAAGATTTGAACAGATTGTATATTATATATATATATTTCCGAATATATACTCAAAAGACACGCCATATTTCACCTTTAATTGTACGATGACCTGACAGGCTGTGGACCTGTGATGACGCCTACCTAAAGCCCATTGGGACGGTGGCGTTTAATGTTTGTCCATGATCTTTCTTGTCGTGCCCTTAATGGTTTATTCTCTTACTGCTCTGGCTTCTGCAAAGTCATTGAGTACCTTCATTGTGGCTTTCTAGGCTATTGTTTTTTTGTATTATATTTACACGAGCATATTTGTGTTTTACTTATATTGCCTATTGATGCTGCCTTGTTGGTTAGAGATTAGATCATGGCGGGGATTTCTTTATTTACACTGTCCTGTTTTAATGGGATGACAGTAGGGTAAGTGTGAGGTTTGGTGCACCCTAGAACCGGTTTAAACCCCCAGTGGCCTACTTTGCCACTGACCGTTCCAAGGCGGTAGCCCTATTGTCAACCCTTTTTGTGTTTGTGATGTCGTTTGCATTTATTATTGCTTTTGCCTTCTTGTTTGTCTGCGTGTTTGTTTCTGTGTTTTGTGGTTTACTGTCCTCCTTGAATGCTACTTTCCCTGTCCGATCTTTTTATATTTCTTGTTGATAAGGACTTTAATATCTGGCTAGTTGTTTGCCGGAACTTATTATTAAATCGCTCTGAATTGTGGGTTTAGTCTGTTGAATGATTCATTCAATTGACAGAATATTTTGACAAGAAAAGGAACTTTATCCCAAATACTGTGATTATCGTCTCATTAATATGTCTCCCTTTCCTGCTTTCTTATATTGATGTATGTGTTAAGACATCTGTCGGATATATTAAAACTTTAGTTTTTATAGGAAACACATTAGTTATCATTTATTTTAAAACATAATATATATGAAGGTGAACATTAAAAATTCTGGCCTTGCCAATTCTCATTCAATGTTTCACTTTTTTGCCTGACCCACCGATGTTTAAAGGGAAACACTTACTTTCAGCATGATGAAGCCGAAACCAAAGACGACACTCGTCCATATCAGTTAAGTCTCACTCAAATCACAAACAATATTAATTGTTCAAATAAATGATTATTGAAAGTTGTATTCTGGCATTTCTGCGGGTTCAAGTGTTCATGTCAACTTGTTTCAGCCTTTAGTGTGTTGTTGTTTTTAAAAATAGGGTTAAACTGTTTCGTATATTTATGATGGTGTAATCATCTTGTCTGTTTGTCCCTCCTATCTAAATATACTGAAAGGAAAAAGAAACGCAGGGTGCGTATTTCCGCTGTATATTGCATATACTGCACACTTAATTCCATATATATTCCAAGGAAATCCCAAGATGTTTTGTAAAAAAGAAAGTGCAGTTAGAGAAAGGACACAACTGTGATGTTGTAGACGTTTTAATCATCACAGTACACGTTGTAACAAGAAATTCATCAATGCTGAAGTTCCTCTTTGAAAAATTGAGCCAGTTCAGTACTGTATTTAATGTTAAGTGATTGCAACATTTAAAGCCTAAGTTTGCTCACCTGCTTGAGCCAAATGCGCATTCTGACGATAATGAAACTTTAAAGGGGTAACCATTGGTGTGTTCAGTGCTGTTAAACCTTCTTTCTAAAAGGACAGGCCTAATGTCGCTCTGTACTATGCGATTAGCAGTAGCATATTAAACATACAATATATAGCGGAAATACGCACCCTGCGTTTCTTTTTCCTTTCAGTATATACTGGTCAAGACCTCGTAAGCATAAGCGTCCGTGGTTTAGTCCGTATGTAAACTAGTAACTGTGGGAGGCCCTGAAACCAGGCTATTAAATTAGTTGGCCTACAGTATCAAAAGGATACGTCACTCTCAAGTTACATCCTTTCTAAAACTGAAAGAGTTATTTCTCTTATGAATGAATGAATGAATGAAAGTCTTTATTTTAAGAGGGTGACATATGTGTTCATTATACGCAATAAGTCTGTCCTACATTGACCATCATTGTTTACATATATATACAATATGGACACCATGTCTTAAAATAAATCTTATCTTGTTAAACGTTGTCTTAAATTATGTTTTGAAAGCTATTTTTGAAATTATCGAACTACAGATCCAATTTGATCAGTCAAATTCTTCTCTGCGGCCATCCCACAAATGTACGTCATTTGAAAAAGGAAATCCAGAATCTTCATACTAAAGTTGAACTAGTCCTGCAGACAAAACCTCCAACAATATCATTATTATTTGACGACTGCACTGTATCAGTAATTTGAATGCAGAGATAACGAGCACTTCTGCTTATCTAACCGCACGATTGATAGAGAAGGATATATTTCGCAGCAAGTGACCCTTTTGGAGACTATGAAGGTTTCTAATAACAGTAAGCAGAATAAGTTGCCTAGCATGTACTGGATTCCTAAACTTCACAAAAATCCAGACAAGGCACATTTTATCTGACATTCTAGATAGTTCACGTACCACTAATAATGTGTTAATAATGTGTCAAAACTGTTGACCTTCTGCCTTTCCGCGATTAAAGAATGCTAAAAGGTGTTTGAAAATTTAAATTTCCGGAGAAGTTCTTGATAAAATTCCCATTTCATTTTGTAATTTAAAATAGGGAATCCAATAATTTCATAATAAGTTGGTTTTAGTTGCTGATAAAGCAGCTAATAATATAACTATTGTTTGATGCCTCCATTACGTAAAGGTTTTATCGCAGGAACTCGGGAGTACTAATTCGTATACCCCAGTGCAATCTAGTGAAGATAATGTTGTTTCGACGCATATCACTCAGTGCATGATTTTCAAGGCTGGAATAGACGAAAAAAAAATAAGACTTCCAGCCGTGTACTGGATTCCCAACTTACACAACCAACCATATACATCCCGTTTTATTTCCAATTCTAGTTCTTGTACCACTACAAATATCTCCAAACTTTTAACATATTGTCTTACTGCCGTTAAAGTTTACGTTAAACAATGGTGTGCTAAAGCTTATGAAAACTCTGGGATTAATTTATTTTGGTTTATTAAAAATTCAGACGACGTTCTTGATAAAGTTTGTAATAAACGTCAAGCTTCATCTATAAGTACTTATGATTTGTCTACATTATGTTATATAGCTTACTGCTCTCCTGCGAAATACTACATTTTTGGCCTGTAACAATATTAAAGCGTATTTTACTAACAGCAGTTTGGACAATTACACTATGCACTTGCCATGAAGTTTGTGAATCACTTATTTTTCTATTTGATAATATTTTCGTCAGGTATGGAACTACCGTTTAAAGAAAAAAAGTTGGTATCCCTATGGGTACAAACTGTGCACCCATTGTCGCAGATTTGTTTGTATATTGATATGAAAGAGATTTCATGTTGCGTCTTTCACCAGATACCCAGGCAGGTTTTATTGAAGCCTTTAATGACACCTCTCGGTATCTGGATGACTTATTGAACATTGACAACCCTTTCTTTTCTACTATGGTTAATAATGTATCATAAAGAACTTCAACTTAACAAAGCTAATATTTCTGATATTAACGCTTCTTTTCTTGATTTTCATCTCTATATTGAAAATGGTGAAATAATTAGCAAAATCTATGACAAGAGAGATGATTTTATTGATATTGTTAATTATCCCCATTTAGATGGGGATGTTCCCCAAGCAACTTCTTGTGGGGTCTATGTGTCTCAACTTATTCGTTTTTCTAGAGCTTGTACTCGAGTTGAGGACTTTAATATTCGTAATATTTGTATAACTAAAAAGCTACTTCATCAGGACTTTGGTTGACTGTATTCTGTGAATGCTATGTCTTGTTCGACTTGTATACCTACTTATTTCTCGTCTAGAACCACAAGAGGTATTGCTGTTAGAACTTTACTAGTATGATATTAAGTTAGTGCAAAATGACACACAATATGGCCACCAGTGGCCACAACATGACTTCCAGTCGGCGGGTCACCCAAAATGAGTTTAAATAACAGTGCCCTAGTAGAGAAATTGTCATTGAAGAAACTCTTGTTTTCTACCCCACCAATTACCCCTAGAAACATGAGGGTTATTGAGTCTACATATTGCATAGTTGATACCACGAGACTATGAATTTTATATTTGACCTTGAAAACTTATTTCAAGTTTACCAAGTCTCTCAAGTTCAAGATGACTGGATTTGGTTGGTCTGGCCGACTGCAAAGCGAGCTTAATGGATGACGACTTGTCCATCGTCGTCTGTCTGTCCGTCAGATATCTCAATCGTGTGGACGCGATAACTTTAATAAACATATATGGAATTACATCATATTTGAATCAAATGTGTTGTTTCGTTCTCAATCAGATTCACAATTTCGACATTGAGCAATATTGACTTGTGTGTTTTACAGTTATTGCCCTTGATTATTGAAAAATATAGGATTATTTCAGGAAGTCTGAATCCTTATATCTTATAAAGAAAATCTCTTTACAACCGTTTATAAAAGAGGTACATGGCAAAGAAGTAGCAGTCGATGGTGTATGTTGTTTGTGTCAAAATTACTCTCATAGTATTTAGTACTTCGATTTTGTTCATCCTGTAATATCATAAAATATTCATTTTCATGTATATAGTAGTGTTCGAGTGCTCTCCAACTGGGAGGAAAATAAAGATTCAATTAATCAATTAGTTATTGTGATTATTGTTCGGGGCGCTTGTTTCAGCTTAAGATTTTTCAGCATTTACATGAGCAATTTTATTTTATACGTAATATTTATAGCATCCGTAGTCCCGAGAGTGCAGTATAAATCGCATACGAATATGTTATAAATGTTTTGTACCAGAGCCATTTATCCAAGTACGCGCGTGCAAAAAGTTTTAGGGCGTTGCAGTTTTCAGTACACATAATAGTCTGGGGCCAAATGTGAAAAATAAGGCAACTGTTAAAAAATTATATGCATTTATATGTCCAAGAGAAGAATTACTTTTTAAAAAATGGAGATAATTTATTACATATATCAAAACACATGTTTGAATAGTAAATGCAGTTATGATACATATATTCGATTTTACAACTTTTACAGTACCAGGGTATTGATCTTTAAGTCACAGCCAACACATTTCCTCTTGGACCTACGTTATAGACTTTGACTACCCAGATTTCCTTATATATTGTACTCTTGTCTGAAACATCCATCCAATTGTTCCTCCTCCCCACCCCCACACAACCCACCCCAACCCACCCCCACACCCACACACAACACCACCACCACCACCCATCACCACCCCATTCTCAGGTGTTTCTATTTCAAACAATATAATTAATTAAATCCGTTTATCACTTTGGTAAACATTAGTCTCAGAATCACGAGAATTTGCTTGACCAATCACTAACCGATCGCAGTCGGTTTTAAAGGGACACTGTCCGTAAGTAAGCAGATATTGAGCATAACCAAATAACTGGCTGACTTTTATTCAGTGAAATGTGATAGTGGGACCCACTATATTTACCTTTTCTGCCCGCTTAGCTCAGTCGGGAGCGTGATCGACCACTTTACGCTCACGCACACTATTATTACTGTGAGTGTAATTTTAGTTTGGGCTGTGAGTTCAAACGCACACAGCGGATTTACTTTTTTTTGTAACGCGATTGAATTCCGTTAAACAATCTTGCTTTTAATTAGTAAATATTCAATAATGTTTAGTGTGTAATGTTTGCGAACATAATTAATGTGTGTTTTATAAGCTAAACGTTACGGACAGTGTCCCTTTAACTAAGACAGATCATTATTGAGAAATACTTACAAAGAGATCTAGAACATTATTTAACAAATTATTTTATGGGATGTCCGAATCACAAAACAGTACATCGGCAAAGTTAGTATACAATACGCATTGAGGAGCATGACAAATTTAGGATAGACATGCGTATAGTCATTGGTTTTAAACGAGAAAGCACTGATAACCTACACAACAAAAGTTGTTCGAAACTCATTCCATGGACAACAGTGTCAGTTTATCAGATTGTTAAGCCCAATACACATTTTAAAATTCAAGACACACCCTGACACTGTTAGAGATAAACATTGGGCATTGGAACTTATTATTATTATTATTAATAATGAATCACTGACAGATTGAACTGTTACCATCTACTACAGAAGGAATGTACATAATGAACAGTACATTAAATGTATATCGACCCTGATATAACAATCCTGCAATTTTTTTTGGCCTACATATAGCAAAGGTCACACTGTTAAAATGAACAAAGATTTAACGGCTCGTATAACCCGATATGCGTGACGGTAACAGAGACCCAAACTTAAAAAAAAAATTCAAGTGTGGGTCGAGGACAAAAACCTAGAGCATACACACAGTATAGAACAACACAACAAATAAAAACCAGTGTAATTTTGCAATACATTACAACGAGTTGTGAATCTTAATTCAAACCAGTGTTGGAATCTAGAATTACAAATATAACAGGTGATTGTATGATCTTTTTCAGCTTTTGCAAGATGATCTATATTATTATGAATCTTTAGGTAAAACATTTATTGCATGTGATTGTGATTATGGTTGCTAACGGTTTCCAGTCAAGACTGCCCCTGTGGGCTGTGGCCCACAGGTTGGTGATGAAAGGGACCGTTAGGAGGCGCTCCTTAGTCCCAAATGGGTATGTGCCGTGTTTACTGGTTTTATAATTAGCATTACTTTTGTACTTTATTATGAAATAGTACACTATTATTACTGTATTTTTTTAAATTTTAAGACGGTCACATCCCTTGTGGTATAATAAACAATAACAATTTAAAGTTTTTATATGGCTTCTACCGGTATACTTATTTGCTTACATATTTGATTTTTTCCATACTTGTTATAATACAAAAATCGAATGCCTAAAAGTGGCCTAAAATGTGCTATTCCCACTATAACACCGCTCGATATTTCCGTGGGACGCTTTTATTGTGATTGCTTAGTCGACCGACGCGAGTGCCAGTGGTGGCTTAACCCTTTCGCGTGTTTGTAGTTTCGTTACCGGTTTGTTTGGATCTTCGTGTCCATGCTTTAGAGAACAAAACTATTACTTTTGGTGTGCGACGCGGTCGTGGTATTGAACCTTTTGTTACCAGAAATTACTTATACAGACAATTTTAAGATTTCATACATACACATAAACATACATACATGCACAAAGTAGATATATATATATACGGATATTGGATGATAACACATAGTAGATATATATATAAGGATAATTGTAAGATTTCATACATACACGTAAGCATACACACATGCGCACATTAAATATACATATATATAATGTGTGATAGAAATACAGATCCTAGTATGATATAAGCGGGTGGTCAGAATATACCATTACTGATAGTTATTAAAATTCGTAAACACACACAAACGTGTGTGTGTGTGTGTAGTTCTAAGGTTTATAGTCCGTCCGCCAACGAACACGTCAAGGTATACCTGACGCGATGGGCACAATAGAGTCTGGACTTTTAAAGGTGTAATTTTGAATTTTGAAGCTTATATAGACCTTGCCAACAGGTCTGTTTAATGCCTAAGTATGTGCTAAAAGCGGTGTCAACAACAGCGGTTAATTCAACCTAATTTCGTGTATTGACACCTTCCGGTCCTAGCTTTGTTTGGCGTTGTGTTATATGTGGTGCGTGCTTGTTTTGTAGTGTTATGATTATGTTTTTAACATATCATATTTGCTGGGGTTTGATGAGGGGTATGCCTGTACCACGCCATCTTGGGGATGATTAGCGTGTCCATTTGCAGCATACTAATACTTGTGGTCATCGAACTGGGGCCTGTTCGGTTATTACTGTGTTGTATGTTTGTACATGTTGGGGCATTTGTTGGTGTACAGTTTGTTGGTTACTATGCCTGGGGCATAGCGTGTGCGTCTGGTCTGAGGTACTGTGGCAGCAATTCCACATCTTGTTCGCGCAAGGGGATTGCTACCACTGGGAGGGAAAGGCCAATTATGGTCGATAACGGTTTCCAGTCAAGACTGCCCCTGTGGGTTGTGGCCCACAGGTTGGTGATGAAAGGGACCGTAGGGAGGCGCTCCTTAGTCCTAAATGGGTATGTGCCGTGTTTACTGGTTTTAGAATTTAACATTACTTTTGTACTTAGTTATGGACTATTACACTATTATTACTGTTTTGTTGGATTTTCAGACGGTCACATCCCTTGTGGTATAATGCACAATAAAAATTTAAAGTTTTTGTATGGCTTCTACTGGTATACTTATTTGCTTACTTATTTGGTTTTTTCTATACTTGTTATAATACAAAAAATCGAATGCCTAAAAAGTGGCCTCAAATGTGCTATTCCCACTATAACACCGCTCGATATTTCCGTGGGACGCGTTTTATTGTAATTACTTATTCGACCGACGCGAGTGTCAAAGGTAGTTACTTATATAGACAATTTTAAGATTTCATCCATACACATAAACGTACAGTCATGCACGAAGTATATACATATATATATATACGAATATTGGGCGATACCACATAGTGGGTAAATATATATAAGGATAATTGTAAGATTTCATACATACGTATAGACACCCATACATACACATAGTAGCTATATACAGAACATACCATTACAGCTAGTTATTATATTTCATACACACTCATACATATAAACACTTCACTTATTTCCTAGATGTTTTCATCTTAGTTGCGTCGACCTTAACCTGTCGTGTTCTACTGGCCTGACCTGACCTGCTTGGGTGTCCTACTTTAAAATATGTATTTTAATGCCGAGTCTCTTAACTATGTTATTCAAGGTCAAGGTCGAGGTAAATGTCAGGGTCGGAATTGCCAATTTGGACACGGCGCGGACCGGATGGAAATCACTTGGTTTTAAGCGATATTATTACTGTAAATGTTAAGAATAATAATATTGTTTCTTTATATAGCCTCATGAATGAGAATGACAATAAGCAAGGCACAATACATCACAACACAAATCAAATCAGCAATTAAATATACATACAAGACAACCTTGTGGCGAGACGGTTAGACAATGCAATATCAACATATTCATGAAATCCCATACTGAATCTGTGATTAGGGTATTACACAAACCGTTAGATCTCCCATCATCAACCTAATCTTGAAATCCATAATTGATGAAGTCATCTATCTATGAATATATGAGACATGTCAAATTGTCATTTTCCGAGACAAAAAACAAAAAACAAATACAAATTCATAAATTCATACATACACATATACATACATACATTCACATATAGGATAACTATGGGATCTACTCATACCGTCTTATATATACGGCCGGTAACTCGACCTCTCTGTGTCAATATTTATTACATACTGCTTTAATTACTTATGGTTCTAATGCTCAAGAGTTGCTGTAGCTTGCCTATGCTAATACCTTATTGTTTCTCTGAATGATAACTATAATCTTTCCTGCTATGTACGTATGTTCATATACCCTCTAAAACATCCCACAGTGGTGTCGCGCCACCCTACCTTTTAAGTCTTCTTCAAGCCTAGACTTGAATACGTTTGCACGCCCCACTGACTACAGCCGTCGCTGTATTTGTGTCAGTGGAGAGACTCGCCTACTATGTAGGTGTGGTTCCTTCATAGTTTAGGCATTGATTTGGTAGCGCGGCCCCACCGTGCGATGTTGTCACCATTATTGATAACAGAACAGAACATATTCTTTATTTATGACTTAAACAAATGTTTCTCGTCATATAAATACATATTACATTTGTTAATATGTGACAGGTCAATGCAATTTTTACATTAAACAATGAAAAAGTACAAACACACAACCATGCATACTATACACTCATACAACTCACCCATTCACTCTGACGCCCGAAATGTCTCACACATTCACTCTGGATCACGTATTTATGTTATAAGGATTAAACTATTCCTATTACATAGTTTCATGTAAACTTTTAAGTTTTAATAGTTTACATGTCATGTCCAATGAGGATAAACATACATTTTTTACTCATTATACATTGCAGTATTGCGAATAATAAATGCTTCCCTAACAAACCTAGATAATCTAAAAAGCTCATGCTGGCTTGAAGATTGCATCAGCTGAATAAATTTAAAAACACTTGGATGTCTGTAATAATATTGTTTAACATATAATTTACGTAATTGTTCGTACAAAGGACAAATTAAAATAAAATGATATTCATCTTCTAAGTCTGTACTATTACACAATGTACAATATCTCTGATTTCTATCAGTTCTATTTTGTGAATATCTGCCAGTTTCAATTCGAAGTCTGTGGGAGGATAATCTTATCCTCGACATGGCAGTTCTTAATTTCAACGGCAATATATCTAAATACACTTCATATGAGAATGAGGTTTTAAAATGTCTATACAAGCATAAAACTCGATTATTTTCAACATCAGTGTTCCATTTTTGAACAAAACAATCTATTAAATTTTGTTTAATCAACAAATGAAAAGATTTCATATCAATACAAGTTGGGTCATTCCAAACATAATTATAGCCACAGTCTGTTATAATGGTTTTAACATTGCTGGCCCAATTCTTCATTCCTCTTTCACAATCTCTCACAGCATCTTTATAAAAAGTTGATATTAAAATGTTTTTTGAATCGACCACCTTACTCCAATACTTTATTATTTTTACATACCTTAAAATATACAATGGGTATCCTTAACAAGTATTTACAAAATTTCAAATGTATTCTTTCGATCTCCTTTGACTTTGTAAAACCCCAAATTTCTGCTCCATAGCTTAATATAGAACCAACGAACGCATCAAATAATTGGCAAAACGTTTTTGGTTTAAAATTGTATTTTTTTACATGTGCAATTAATATATTTAAAGCTTTTAATCCTTTACCTGCTAAGGTCTCTTGATTTAAATTGTATGAACCCGTATAATTAAAAACAGATCCGAGGTAGTTAAAATCGTTAACAACTTCTAAATTATTTCCATTATAAACCCATGTCTCATTAACTAAAAGATTACCCCTTTTTCTAAAAACCATAACTTTTGTCTTTTCCACGTTAACCTCTAATCCCCATTTGTCGCAATATTCTTTCAACAAATTTAAACGTTCTTGTAACTCAGACGGTGATTTTCCAAACAAAATATAGGGCACCGATCTCATAGTATACCGTTCCGCTTCTGGAGCCGCACCGATTATCGATCTTCTGATCTTCTGGTATATCATTATCCTGTCAACTCCGCGCCGACACCGTTCATCAGGTATATCGCTCTGCTTCTGGATCCGCACCGATTACTGAGCCTCCGGTCTATCGTTGTGTTTTCGAATCCACGGTTGTTTTGTAACGTGGACGTTCCTGAAATGATATGCGAAGACAGCAGTATTTTGTCTTAACGGAGGATTTACAATTGTGGCCAACAACAAAAACGAAACGGATGGAAGTGTTGAATAGTAGTGGATCAACTGTTTTAACGAGAATGACAACCTCACTAAAAAAGAAAGGACCAGGTGGGTGGGGAAAAATCAGTTTTATACTCAAATGAAAATGTACCGACCTCATGTGTGCTTCAACAAGATAAAAGGAATTAGATAGACAGCGCATGCGCAATTAAACGAAAATACCATAGCAGATCTAGCTTACGAAACATTTGGTCCCTCCCAATAACTATAGCTATAACTAGTAATAGCTCTTATTATTGATATAGGGCCCAGTACCGCGTCCTCATCGTTAACCTTACTCAGCGCTCACAGAGCCTTACCAGGGCGAGTTACACCACCAGTCATTACCGAGTGTCAGGAAGGATGTCAGATTTGGCCATGGGCCCATATTACAATGTCCGTCTGCACCATACTTATAGTTTATACTGTATATCGCCTCTATTTACCTAACCTTTTGTATCTGTTATATTGTATTCTGCCTGTCATGATATGGTTTGTCCTATTCTAAGTTTTAAGCGAGTGTACGGGCCCAGACTCAAGCTTACTGACACGGACCCCACGGTTCGCACCCAGGCTACAGGAACGCATGTGTGCGGCGCCGCCCGGGATTGAACCAAGATGATCACTTGTGCCCATCGGCTATCATTGTATCACAGAAATTATTCCACGTGCAGATGAAGCCCGACATTAGACTCAACTAATCGTTTTTAACTTTCGCTAGGTTTTTTAGTAATAGGGCGTTTTGACTTGTCCATATCTAGGTATGTTTACATTACCTATATAATTATACATTTAAATTTACTTGGTACATGTTCGGTCCCTGTATAGTTGGAAATATGGTATATTTTCGTTTTACAAAACGGATTGAAAATGGACCAATCAGGGATTTGTTGGTTTTTTGTTTCGCGAAACGGATTGAAAATGAACCAATCAGGTGTTAGCTGCATTTTTGTTTTGCAAAACGAATTGAAATTATCCGCGCGGTCCAGAGTGAGAGCACCCTTGATTAATTTGGTGATTTTGTAATGATTTAAGTTATGAGATCCACCCCTAGTTGCCTTGCCCACTGTCTCTCGGCGCCCATAGGGGCAAAGCACGTATAAACCGCCTTATACCGAGGGGCAGTGGGGGCCGCAGCCAGTGCGTGGGCCCGTTTACTTGGTAAATAACGTTGACAATTCTTATTGAGATATCAAATGTGTGCATTTCCATGTATGCGTTTATATTAATGATGGCAGAAATCAAGAGCAGACATACAGTATACTCCCATATGGCTGCATATACCCATATACCCATTCATTTAATGCTACATACGACATATACCTACATACATATTCCTTAACTGGCTATTTGCTACGTAAGTATGACCACACACATATACACCATATGAGTTTAATGTATATGAGGATCGTCCGGCACACATATTACGCATGATAATGACTGTTATATGCGTGTCAGCGATCCCCATATACATAAATATCACCACTTTTGCCTTTTTACTGAATACATAACGGCAACAGAGCATGTTTGATTCTATACTTTGTATAATACTCCTGTCGATCGGAGGCACTTAAAAACCGCGTTCCGCGTTTCTACTGCATATTGTGTTTCCGGGAATAATAGCGCTTTTTGGTCTATTATCTTTATTCCTAACTTGAGAAGGTTTGTTTTGAGTGTTTCGCGTTGGCTTAAGTATAAGGGGCATAGACCCGAGGGATCAAAGAAGGTGTGGTCAAATGATCCGTTTTGACCGCATGTTTCGCAATCTGTGCTTAGACCGTTGCTAGTTTTTATCTTATCATTGTTTCCTAACCGGCTATGTCCTAATCTTAGTCTGGTATATGCAATATCCATGCGCCTATCTTCGCTATATTGTATTACTTTAGTTGGTACATGGGGGTGCATTGAAATACGCTGTGTGGTTGCATTTGACCATATTTTCTTCCACTCGTTTGCCATTTTAGATTTAATTATCGAGTATACTTCTTTAATGTTTAATGTTACGGGTGTAGGGGTGCCTTTGCTTGCCCCTCTGACAGCCCAGTAATCCGCTCTTTCATTCCCTTCTATATCTACGTGGCTGGGAATCCACGTCATTTCTAAAAGTATGTTTAATTCTGAAATGGTATTAATTTGTTGTAGGATAGTGTACCTTAGGTCGGGTCTACTGTTGTTAGTTCCATTACCTATTGATTGCAGTGAGCTCAGACTGTCGCTTAGTATAACCACTTTTTGGGGTTTGAGTTTAAGTATCCATTCGAGCGCTGTTCGAATCGCTATTAGTTCGGATGTGTATACAGATAACCTGTGGTCTACTTTATAACCTTTTTCTAAAATCAAAGTATTGTCGGTACTATATATGCATATCCCCGATCCGGCTATTTCTTTCTCGGGGTTTTTACTTCCATCTGTGTATATTTTGACGTAATCTTTATAGTTGCTGTCT
This sequence comes from Cyrtodaria siliqua, assembly GCA_037043455.1. Classification (NCBI taxonomy): domain Eukaryota; kingdom Metazoa; phylum Mollusca; class Bivalvia; order Adapedonta; family Hiatellidae; genus Cyrtodaria; species Cyrtodaria siliqua. The sequence goes on from JAWPHD010002983.1 coordinate 156,401, forward strand.
ATATGGTCTATACTTATATTGCGTGCTATCGCGGGTTCTGTTTGTTTTTTATCAATTAAATGGGTAAGATCTAGGCACGGCTTTAAAGTTTGTATCAGCGTATTATCAGGGTAAACGGGTTCTGTTATTGTTAGATTGGCCATGTTATGTTTACTTAACAAGGTTTGTATTTGCTGAGTATACGGTAGTTTTAAGTGAGTTATATCCTTTTATGATTAAATATGCCTACAGCTGTTATTTTCGCGTTAATTGGGAGGGTTTGTTTTAACCGGCTCGACCTTGCCCAGTATTTAAGCATATTCTTTTCGCGGTGTATAAGAAGTGGCGTTTCTGCGCATTCCGCCATGAGTCCAATTATGTTGGTTGTCCTATGTGCCCCTTGCGATGCGGAGGGCTTTATTTTGTATCACCTGTAATTTATGTAGTAACCTGTCGGACGCGGAGGCGTATGCTATGTCTCCGTAACTGATTTTACTTAAAATTAGCGCTTTGTATAGGTTGATTAAGGATGTTTTATCTGCACCGTACGTGCTGTTAGTTAACATTTTAAGCAGGCGCATATCCTTATTACATCTTTCTATGACATGAGTGATGTGTTTCTTCCATGTCAAGTGCCTGTCGAAGTACATTCCCAGGAGTTTTGCATGCGGCGCGTATTCTACTGTTTTGTTACATAATTTCAATTTTTTTAGTTTAAATTCTTTTTCGGGATATCTTCTTGGTTTTGATATTATCATGACCTGGGGTTTTTCGGGGTTTATTTTCATACCCCCACGTTATTGACCACTTTTCAATTTTGGACATCAGTTGTTGCCCTAATTCTGTTAATTTAACCGGACTTCGAGATTTTATCCACATGGCCCCGTCATCGACGTATTGGGCTAGTTGGGTGCGATTTAGCCGCGTTGTAATAGTTTCGTTGTGCTCTGTTACCGCTATTTTTAGGTTATTCATGTATATACAGAAAATAACTGGGGACAAAACGCTACCCTGGGGACAGCCATTTTCTGCTATTTTGTTGTCTGATACATGACCATTTACTTTAACTTTAATTTTTCTTTCCATTAAAAATACATTGAGCAATTTGAGTAGTCTCCCCCTGATTCCCAGTTTATACATTAACATGAGGGCTCCCTTGTTCCAGTGTATATCAAATGCATTACTAAGGTCCATAAATAACACACACAAACACTATATGGTTCATCATAAATACGACGACCTTAACCTTTCTTGTTCTACATGCCTGGCCTGACCTCCTTGGACGTCCTACTTTAAGAGAATTCTTGAAGGCCGAATTTCTTAGCTACTTAGGTCAAGGTCGAGGTTGGTGTCAATGTCAGGTCTTTCCATTTGGAAGCCCTATTTGGGCGCGGGCGCGGACAGGATGGAAAGCACTATGTTGAACCATACATTTATGAGGAGAGCTATTTGTTAATTAATGCTTTAGTTACTATAATACATATGCGCAAACAAATAGCTATAATATGCCTATGCTAAATAAAGTATTATTTCTCTAATGAAGGGTACTACGCATATATGGATGTTCTATTGTCCTTTAAAACACCCCACATCGTTGTCACGCCACCCTATCTTTTAAGTCTTATTCAAACCTAGGCTTGAATACGCTTGCACGCCAACTGGCTACAGCGAGCATCCACCCGCTGCATTCGTGTCAGTGGAGAGACTCGCCTACTATGTAGGTGTGGTTCCTTCATAGTTTAGGCTTTGATTTTGGTAGCGCGGCCCCACCTTGCGATGTGTTAGGACCCATGATTGACCTTGTCCCAATACTGATATAGGGTCCACTGCCTCGTCCTCATCGTTAATCTTACCCAGCGCTCACAGAGCCAAGTCCCGAAGGAGTTACACCACCAGGCTTTACCGAGTGTCAGGAAGGATGGCAGATTTGGCCATTGGCCAATATTGATATACCTAACCCTTAAAGCGCCATAGGCGAACCCATGGCAGGCCTACATACAATGCCCGCATGCACCATACTTTTAGTTTATACTGTATATCACCTCTATTTACCTAACCTTTTGTATCTGTTATATTATATTCTGCCTGTCATGATATGGTTTGTCCTATTCTAAGTTTTAAGCGAGTGTTCGGGCCCGTACTCAAACGTGCTGACACGGACTCCCCGGTTCGCACTCAGGCTGCAGGACCGCATTTACGCGGCGCCGCCTGGGTTTGAACCAAGCATCACTTGTGCCCATCGGCTATCATTGTACCACAGAAACTATTCCACGTGCAGATGGAGCCCCACATTAGACACAACTAATCGTTTTTAACTTTTGCTAGGTTTTTTAGTAATAGGGCGTTTTAACTTATCCATATCTAGGTATGTTTACATTACATATATAATCATACATTTAGATTAACTTGGCACATGTTCGGTCCCCGTTTAGTTGTAATTATGGTAGATTTTCGTTTTACAAAACGGATTGAAAATGGACCAATCAGGGATTTGTTGTTTTTTTGCTTCGCGAAACGGATTGAAAATGAACCAATCAGGTGTAAGATACATTTTTGTTTTGCAAAACGGATTGAAATTTTCCGCGCGGTCCAGAGAGAGAGCACCAGTAATTAATTGGTGACTTTCAAATGTAAGCTTCTTCGTTGATGTTTTTATACTTAATGACAGTCTTATTGAGATATATTGATAGATTATCAATGTGTGCATTCCGTGTATGCGTTTATATTAATGATGGCAGAAATCAAGAGCAGATATACAGTATACTCCCATATGGCTACATATACACATACATTCCATGCTACATACGAAAGATACCCATATACATATTCCTTATCACTGGCTATTTGCTACTTAGATATGACCACACACATATATACCACATGAGTTTAATATATATGAGAATCATCCGGCATACATGTTCCGCATGAAAATGACTGTTATATGCGTGCCAGCGATCCACATATACTTAAATATCACCACTGTTGCATTTTTCTTGAATAAATAGCGGCAACAGAGCATGTTCGATTCTATATTTTGTATAATACTCCTGTCGATCGAAGGAACTTAAAAACCGCGTTCCGCGTTTCTACTGCATATTGTTTTTACGGGAATAATACCGCTTTTTGATCTATTATCTTTATTCCTAATTTGAGGAGGTCAGATTTGAGCGTTTCGCGTTGGCGTAGGTATAAAGGGCATAGACGCGAGGGGTCAAAGAAGGTATGTGTAATTAACGATATTGATTACTCTGATTATATACCAGATAACCCCCTAAAGCGGCCCTCACAAGATACATGTGCGAATCCACAAGGTAACTTGTGTAAAACTACTTCTTTTCGATTGGCCAATGGTAGATTAGGGTCAGATTGTGGTGTGGGATGTATATGAACACGATTTTAATGATTTAAATTGCAATTTTGATGAACTGGACAGAGAAATTACTATCTCTGAAGTAATAACGACGGTTAATTCTCTCAAAAAAAACAAGGCTTTTGCGGGTGACTGCTTGATAAATGAATACTTTATCGAAGCGATAGACATTATTTCTCCGCATCTCACAGATTTATTTAATGGGGTATTTAACTCGGGTTATTTTCCAGATAAATGGTCTGAAGGCATTATCATTCCGCTATTCAAGAAAAATGACCCAGACGACGTAAATAATTATCGAGCCATAACATTAGTAAGCTGCTTATCAAAAAAATTTACAGGTATTTTAAATAAAAGAATTAGCATGTGGTGTGATGAAAGCAATATTGTATCAGATGCTCAGTTCGGTTTTAGGCAAGGTCGCTCTACCATTGATGCCATATTTGTTTTGAATTGTATTATACAGAAACTACTGAATGAAAACAAGCGGTTATATTGTACGTTTGTAGACCTTAAGAAGGCTTTCGACAGTATATATAGAAATGGCCTTTGGCTAAAACTTTTTAAGCTAGGAATTAAAGGTAAATTGTTAAGAATTATACGCGACATGTATGACAAAGTGAAATCTTGTGTACGCCATTGTAATAATTTTTCTGAGTTTTTCGAATGTGCAATAGGTCTCAAGCAAGGGGAGGTAATCTCTCCAATAATGTTTTCGCTGTTTATAGAAGACATGGAATTGTTCTTACAAGACAGTAATAAATCTGGACTTACAATAGAAGATATAACTTTAATTCTTTTACTCTTCGCAGATGATATGGTTTTGTTTGGAAAATCACCGTCTGAGTTACAAGAACGTTTAAATTTGTTGAAAGAATATTGCGACAAATGGGGATTAGAGGTTAACGTGGAAAAGACAAAAGTTATGGTTTTTAGAAAAAGGGGTAATCTTTTAGTTAATGAGACATGGGTTTATAATGGAAATAATTTAGAAGTTGTTAACGATTTTAACTACCTCGGATCTGTTTTTAATTATACGGGTTCATACAATTTAAATCAAGAGACCTTAGCAGGTAAAGGATTAAAAGCTTTAAATATATTAATTGCACATGTAAAAAAATACAATTTTAAACCAAAAACGTTTTGCCAATTATTTGATGCGTTCGTTGGTTCTATATTAAGCTATGGAGCAGAAATTTGGGGTTTTACAAAGTCAAAGGAGATCGAAAGAATACATTTGAAATTTTGTAAATACTTGTTAAGGGTTAAAACGTCTACTAGTAATTCCGGTATTTATGGAGAACTAGGTAGATACCCATTGTATATTTTAAGGTATGTAAAAATAATAAAGTATTGGAGTAAGGTGGTCGATTCAAAAAACATTTTAATATCAACTTTTTATAAAGACGCTGTGAGAGATTGTGAAAGAGGAATGAAGAATTGGGCCAGCAATGTTAAAACCATTATAACAGACTGTGGCTATAATTATGTTTGGAATGACCCAACTTGTATTGATATGAAATCTTTTCATTTGTTGATTAAACAAAATTTAATAGATTGTTTTGTTCAAAAATGGAACACTGATGTTGAAAATAATCGAGTTTTATGCTTGTATAGACATTTTAAAACCTCATTCTCATATGAAGTGTATTTAGATATATTGCCGTTGAAATTAAGAACTGCCATATCGAGGATAAGATTATCCTCCCACAGACTTAGAATTGAAACTGGCAGATATTCACAAAATAGAACTGATAGAAATCAGAGATATTGTACATTGTGTAATAGTACAGACTTAGAAGATGAATATCATTTTATTTTAATTTGTCCTTTGTACCAACAATTACGTAAATTATATGTTAAACAATATTATTACAGACATCCAAGTGTTTTTAAATTTATTCAGCTGATGCAATCTTCAAGCCAGCATGAGCTTTTTAGATTATCTAGGTTTGTTAGGGAAGCATTTATTATTCGCAATACTGCAATGTATAATGAGTAAAAAATGTATGTTCATCCTCATGGGACATGACATGTAAACTATTAAAACTTAAAAGTTTACATGAAACTATGTAATAGGAATAGTTTAATCCTTATAACATAAATACGTGATCCAGAGTGAATGTGTGAGACATTTCGGGTGTCAGAGTGAATGGGTGAGTTGTATGAGTGTATAGTATGCATGGTTGTGTGTTTGTACTTTTTCATTGTTTAATGTAAAAATTGCATTGACCTGTCACATATTAACAAATGTAATATGTATTTATATGACGAGAAACATTTGTTTAAGTCATAAATAAAGAATATGTTCTGTTCTGTTCTGTTCTGTATAACGTACGTTAATAGACATAGCGTAATTGATTATCTTTTGTTAAAAGAACGCGATTTTCCATGTGTGAGCGATTTTTGTATACATACATTTAATGAATTTAGTGACCATGCACCGTTATCGTTCACTCTTGCTGGCAAAACGCACGATGGGAATGATAAACATTCATACGAAACTGAGTCTATAAAATGGGACGAATTGCATAGGGAACAGTTTCGACGGGGTATTATTGGTAAATTGCCATGTTTTAATGCATTGTTCGATCATTTTAATTCAGATAGCACGAATAGTGTAGATAATCTTGTATCGCAATTTACGTGTACAATGCGTGAAGTCGCTGACCCACTTTTTATGAAGCACATCAAAATCACTTCGTCGGGATTTCAAATTAAAAATAGTGACACGAAAAAATGGTTCGATGAAGAATGCTACCAGTCTAAACAACTTTATAAAAAATCATTGAATGAGTTTAACAGATTAAAGTCAAATGAAAATAGAACATCGCTTGCTAATCTAAAACAAGTTTATAAGAGATTAATTAAAAAGAAACGACGCGCGTTTAAATTTAAGCAGACGCAAGAGTTTGAAAATATGCGACGTTCAAAGCCTAGAGAATTTTGGAGACGTTTTTCGAAACGAAAAATCGTAAATGCCAGTATATCTGTGGATGATTTTGAGAACTATTTTTCAAATTTATTTAAAGATATAAAAACATCTGTTTTAGAAGAATCAAAGAACTTTAATGCTAATCATGAGTTCAATGATAATGACCCAGTTTTCGAAGAATTCGATAAAAGGATAAGAGTAGCCGAGGTAGAGTCGGCAATAAAAGCGTTAAATAAAAATAAGGCGGTTTCGGGCGATTTTATGCTTAATGAATATTTCATTGCTAGTTGTGATATATTATCGGGTCATATTACTGATATTTTTAATAGTATTTGCGATACAGGTTGCTTTCCGGAAAGCTGGTCTAAGGGTTTTATGATTCCTCCACATAAAAAAGGCGATATTAACTCTGTTAACAATTACAGGGGAATTACATTAATTAATTGTATGAGTAAAATATTTACAAGCATCTTGAATACGCGGATTGACAAATGGTGCGAAAATAATAATATCATATCTGATGCTCAATTCGGGTTTAGAAAAGGGAGGTCAACAACAGATGCAATATTTATTTTGCATAGTTCTTAATTACACTGGCTCCTTTTCGTTAAACCAACAATGTCTTTGTGATCGTTAAACCAACAATGTCTTTGTGGAAAAGCCTAAAAAGCAATGAATATACTCTTGGTTAATATACGAAAATATGAATTGAAACCAAAATTATCTCTTCAGCTTTTCGATGCTTTTGTGGCATCAATATTAAATTATGGAAGTGAAATATGGGGGATTACAAAATCAAAGAGAGAATACAGTTAAGATTTTGTAAAATTATTTTAGGTGTTAAACTTACCACAAGTAATGCTGGTATTTACGGAGAGCTCTCTCGTTACCCTTTATACATTAAGAGATATGTAAAAATGATCAAATATTGGTATAAACTATTGTCTACAGAGAACATTATACTAAAAGCAATATATAAGGATTTGTTATCTTACTGTAATAAGGGCGCGAATAATTGGCTAACTAATTTAAGGTTTATCCTAAACAGTAACGGTTTTAATAATGTCTGGGATAATCCCATGAGTGTTAGTTTTAAACTATTTCCTTTAATATTTAAACAAAGATTAATAGATAATTTCATGCAACAATGGAAATTTGATATAGAAGGCAGTAGAGTTTTAACGCTATATAAGGTGGTGAAGGAGAATTTTGATTTTGAAACATATCTAGAAACATTATGCTCCAAACAATTAAGAAGTTGTATAACAGAAATAAGACTATCCGCTCATTGTTTAAGAATAGAAATAGGGAGATACTCAAGAGGGAGAACAGAGAGGAACGAAAGAGTGTGCGAAATGTGTAACACTAACGATATTGAAGACGAGTACCATTTTATTTTGATCTGTACTACTTACTCCAACATTAGAAACAAATACATTCCTAAATATTACACAACTAGACCAAGCATGTTTAAATTTGTGGAATTGTTGCAGTCATTAAACAAAAAGATTATTCTTAGTTTAAGTAAATTCATTTCCGATGCACTTGTATTAAGGCTATCTAAATCTATTTTAACAGATTAAAAAAAACACACTAGATATGTTATTTTAGAACATCCTCGTTTATCATTGACATACCATAATATGTGTATGTTTTTGATTGTTTAAATATCTATGAAACAAAAAAAAAACGTAATGATTATTTTGTTGTATATCTGTCACGTGTGTGTATATTATAATTATCATATATTTGTAATGATGAAAAACTGTAACAGTTTAAGTCAATAAAAGTATCTATCTATCTATCTATCTATGATATATTTGTATGTATTGTTTGACTATAAATCGGAGACAACCTTTGTTTTCGATACTGTGCCTTAATTTATAGGTATGTGTACTGAAGTATACTGAAAGGGGGAAAAAAAGCATAATCAAAAAATTGCCTAAACTACACTATTATATACACCTAATTCCACTTAATTTCCAGATATATCTCAACGTGATTTGTACAAAAAGGTGCTACAACTAATTACAGAAAGAACAACGCTGTCATGTAGTAGACCTTTTAATCAAAGTATACTTTGTTACACGAAATACATAAATGTTGAAGTTTCTTGAAAAAGTCAAGCCATTTCGGTATTATGTTAGTGTTAAGAGATTGTAACGTTTAAAGCCTACGTTTGAACACCTGTTGGAGCCAAATGCGCATTATGTCGATAATGAATACTTTAAAGGGGTAACCATTGGTGTGTTCGGTGCTGTTTAAACTTTCTTTCCGAAAAGACAGGCCTAACATCGCCCTATACCATTCGATTAGCAGTAGCATATTAAGGTTTATGTCCCCTTATTTTTACATGAATTTAAAAATGTTGTAATTTTACAATCAAAATCTTTATGCACACATATTATACACAAACATGTTCAGAATAATTAGTTCATGCCAAAGAAAATTTGCCAGTTATGTTGTTTTATGTTTATTCATGACTAGTACCTCCTAAAGGTTAGACACTGTTTGGTAGTTTTGTGATAATTGTTATGAATTAAATTCAGCAATAATGAATTGGATAAGCTACATTATTGTTTCAACTATGCCTTGCTATGAAAAATGGATACAAAATACATATATTTAAGAAAGAAGGAAAGAAAAACAGTTGACACTTTTAAAAAAAATGGACCTTCACTTGACAAAACTACTTTTTTACATGAAATGTATGGTGGACCATTTATGCCTTTAAACAATGTAACATATAAAGTTGTTCCACAAAGGTTTGTTCAAAGCAAACCCAGAAAGCAAATGCTTTATATACAATAACAATATATATATAAATATTAATATTTACTTTCGACGACCTACTAATGGCCCATACACATTCCACATTGCTAAAAAGGGGGGTAATAAAGTAATACTTTTCGTATTTAACAGTAATATACATATATGTAGTTATGAGCATCATTGGTATACTGTGAAGGTGAGATGCCGTGTTTTAAGTTATTTATGCATTCTTAAACGCAAGGATTGCCTAGAATAACTTCTTTTCCATTTTTCCTCTACATTGACAGAGTACCACAACTGAAACTTGCTGTGTTGATAATACCGCAGGTGCTGGTGATTTGGGTATGACCACAATACTGGTTGACTACAGTAAATTTGGTTTGCCTTACTGTTACAACAAACAACAAACAACAGTGATAACACACTATTGTCCTATAAATGTACCTTAAACATCCAGAAATCTAACACATGCTTCTCTAAATGGTCATTTTCATAAGGCTCATTGTCATGGTCATAGATGATTTCATACACTGCAGAAAAGTCACCATCTGTTCCAGTAAGCACGTCTAAAACGGTTCATTATACCATTCTGTTTGTTGGGTTTGGTTTGGTCATCTACAATCCACTTATGATGTATTCGGCGTCCAACAAACTTCTGTTTAGCTGACCTAAATAAAAATTACCCTTTAAAATTGAACAAATAGCATTGCTGTGGACGTGAAAAGTGAAAAATATCAGTAATATGACCCGATAAAATGGAAGGAAATGTAACGCAGTGTTTTAGTTTCTGATACACTTAAATATCATTAGGCCACAGAGCACCTTAACTGAAACATTCCCATTACTTCTATTTGTTGGTATTGATAAAACATGAACTTACCACTTTACATAGTTCACATATGACTGTTTACAAATTTCACATATAACTTATGTCTTCATACATATATGAATGTTGCAAAGTAGATTGGGACCAGTAGCATAAAGTGAGTGAGCTGAAGGGGACTATACACTCCACCTCAACATGCTGATATAAATGATATAGTACACTCTATATAATTTAACAGGTATTCATGGAAGGTGAATGATATGTGAAAAGAAATCTATTCATGTGACAGTACATATTTACTGAAAGCATTTATTTTGCTCACCAAAGGAAAGTAACATGTATGAAGTTTGTTGAAACATCGTTGAAAACATTGTTAAAATGTAACAGGCAAAAATGTCCTATATTTGCAGGGCATCAACAGTTTAACAAACCTACAGTAACCCCTTGTCTACATAGAGAAATTATTATACCTTTCAGAGCGCTTTCTTTTAATGTCAGTACTGGAACATTGACTTGGTTCGGATATCGGGAGGATTACGCTCGCTGTTACACTGCAAACATAATACAACATATAATTATTAAATAAATATAGGTGCAGTGAACTTGCTTTACGCTTCATAGGAAATTACATTTTAATAAAATTGTTTTTATCACAGAGCAATAAATATATGTTGCATTAGCTTTGGCTGTCTAAACAATTCTAGAGTTCACAAGTGCAATAGAGCATAGTCCAATGATGCATAATATTTGTTCAATAAAAATGCATACAATACCACAAAATATGTAATAATACATGCAGGCAACAAAGATAAATACATGCATGGTAATTTCCACCGTAAATGGAGTAATAAGTTTTTATATGAATAAAGTTTTTATAACTGGAAATCTCTGTTTGATATAAGAAGACCTTACTTCAACGTGACATCCTTCGCTGTCGCTACTCATGGCGCCAATCAATGTCAACAGAAATTCCCGCGTCCATTTAGAACGATAAGTTTTAAATATTAGTAATTAAGTTTTAAATATTAAATAATAAATATTAAGAATTAAATAATAAGCTTTAAATTTTAAATATTAATTTAAAATGTCCCTCCAGGGCTTCCATACTAAAGTGATTACTTATAGCAAAAACATTTGGGTTTAACCACAATCCTTCCTCGTTCAGATTTTCTCCCCTAAAATATTTGGTTAAAGTTAGGTTCCCAGTGGTAAGAGGTCACATATATAAAACGCGTTACACCACACTGTATGTCTTTTATGAGTTGAAACTGCCTTATGCTTTCCGTATTTAGGTTAGCCACAACTTAAATATCCTACCTTTTTACTGCAGTCTTCCTTTTGTGTGTTGATGTGGTTGCTTATTCGTATTCAGATGTTGATTGTTGTACACTTGTGATGCTGTAAACATTAAAAAAGTGATAGTGATGTCATCTCAGAAACTTTCTATACTTGCTAAATATTAAGATTTTTTTAATTATGCACACACATAAGTAGTAGTAGAAGTAGTCGATTACAACATTTGGTAATTGTCCCCATTCCGTGTTTGCATTTAAGTATATTTGATTTAATAATTTCATGTATAATAGTTGTTTGTAAAATTTACTATAAATATAATACTTAAATAGTAAACCCAAGTGTGAACCTTCATTACGCTACATGTTATATGAAATCAATGTTTAACATGAAAATTGCATTTAAATAAATACGAGTGTCATTCAATAATTTCTGTCACTAACGCGTTTTAACAAGTATGTTCTCGTTGTGAGTGTTGATGTTTGGTACCAAATGAAAGAAAGTTTCAATACCATTCCATTGATGGTAAAATGAATGCTGTACCTGTTGTGTGACGAAAGTTATGGAACATTTAATACCCATCACTTATACATACTGAGGCATTTTCGTCCTGAGTTTTTTTCAGGTATGTTAATTGTTACTTTTTTAAATGTCTGTGTCTCTTTAGGTATTTGTCGAAGACCTTTGAAATTTCTCATACATTACCAGTTATATATGTGCATTACAAGATTCAAAATTTAAGCATGGTAGATGAAAAGGTATTGTCATAGATTTTAACATTTTAAGCTGACGTGTAAAATTAATTCAATGATAAATGGACATTAAATGGAAGGGCAGTCTTATGAAATAGCGTTTTTGGATGATCAATATTTTCACTAAATATTGTACAAAATTGTGCAATAATGTGTTGAATATGAAATTTAAACTCTGAAGGACTAGGATTTGTATAAATATATGAAAACATATTAATACTATGAGAATAATTACGACATTTAAAAGATAGTATAACATTTCCGTAAACAAAATGAAGAAAATCAGTGTTATTTCTGCTAAAATTAAGGGATATGCATTCACTCATATTTGGTTTGCAGCAAGACCTTTCCGAATTCTTGACAATCATTTTCATGGATTATGGGCGAATAACAACAGATGGCGCACAAGAAAATTTAAAAGCATAGATTTATTCAAATAATTTTTACAACGTTTTGTAACAAGGACATTTTCAGATATCCAGTATCCAAAAGGTGTGGTAGTGGGAGGTAATTCAGGGTAGAAATAACCGGAAATATATCATTTTTGTTGTGGAATTTAAGAGAGCGAACCCGATAGTACTATAAATACACTACTTTATCTCAGTGTAATATCCAGTTCAAAGGATATATGCCTAGTGACAGAACTTTTTGAAGCACCCTCGTATTAACCTGTTTTTCTCACTGGTTTTCTTAGCAGAAGTTGATGACTGGCAGGAAGGTAAAGTGTCTGTAGGCATAAACTGTAAAAGATTGAAATAAACAATTATATACATATATATTTCTACCTAAATTATATAAATGCTAAAATCAAATCAAATATGTTTGTTCCATCATGTATATGTATGCAGTATTAATGAAACACAAAATGCAATTGGTATGCAGACAAAATACATATCACATGTTATCATTAATAATGAAAATGGTCCAATATTATATGAATAAAAAAGAAGTATGAAACGGGATATTTGGAAACTGCCGAATACGATAACTATTTGATTGAGTCATTAAATTGTTATGCATAGCATTCATACTAGGAATATATTAGTTGTTGAAAAGTACAAGCATGTTTGTTTGTATATTTACATGTATATTTATGTCAATTAAATAGAGAATATTATGTCAGTGCCTTTTACTATCAAGTTTATTAGGCGAGGCTTAGAAAACGAAGAATGGCGAGGCTCTGCCGAGTCATTCTTCGTTTTCGTGCCGAGCCTAATAAACTTGATAGTAAAAGGCACTGACATAATATTCTGTTTATCATGTAGATTATCCATAGTTTCTGTATGAATTACTAATATTACCTATTTATCAGAATGGTACGCTTATCGAGGACGTCGCCATGTTGTTGTTTTTTTGTTTGTTTTATGACGTCAGGCAAAGTTACGTGCATGACGTCAGGTAAGGTTACGTACAATAAACGCCAAGGGATTCCGCATTGATTTGCTTTATTGGCCAGTGTCCAATTAAAGCAAAATTTAATAGGTCACCCCTTTATTAGGCAGAAAAGTGCATATCTGCATGATAAATTCGATTTTATAGCAGCAGCTAAGGTCATATTGGGACTTTTCAGCTTTTATTGCACAGATGGGCACTCGAGTAGAAGCATCGATGATCCGCAAGCTCGATGGATAGCTTCCTCACATAAAGATTCCTTGTGCCATGGTGTTTGGAAACAACACTGGTGAGGGCAAGAGATTTAAAGTCACAGTCTCTAACCACGGGGCCACGGGCAACCCATATTTGCATATAAACTGGGTCCTCATAAAAAAGTGTTATATATTAAAAACATAATGTTAAAATCAGATATATTCCTGAAAATGTATACAATTTGATCAGTGAAAATAGCCAAACATTTCCCCCCAGGTTATCCATTTCAGTAATGACCACTGAAACGCTGTGTTACGTGCCACTGTCTTACGTGTCATCCAAAGTGGGTGGTTTAAGTAGTGTATTATTTGCCAATGTTTGTTAATGTTAAATGAATTTCAGACTAACCTTTGCTTCAAAACTTTATATTAACCTTGCCTTCAGATGTTCATGTCTTTAGTACAAAACCGGAAAAAACTTAAATGTCATACTATTAATGAAATGATAGCCTTTGAGCAAAAAAACGCCTCCATGCCGTAAGTCACTATTAAGAAAAGAAAGAAAAAATACTTACATTAAGCCTATGGTAGGAGGTCATTAGATCTTCTTGTAGTAAGTTGTTCTGTTATTGCTCTTATATAATAAATAAACCTACCCAAACTCCTGGTTCCCTTATTCCAGGATATTTACATGTCTTGGTGATGACAGTTCTGGTAAAAGGGCTGTCATGTAGAAGGCTGTAAGTTTTGGACGCATTTTGTTGATCCAAAAACTGACGTCTTTGTAGATCCGCTCTATGTGGAGTTGGTACTACGAAGAAATTTAAAAATATCGGACAGGGAAAGCAGCATTCAAGGACGACAGTCAACCACAAAACACAAAATCAAACACCCAAACAGACAAACGAGAAGACAAAAGTAATAAAAAATGCAAACGACATCACAAACACAAAAGGGTTGACAATAGGGCTACCGCCATGGAACGGTCAGTGGCAACAAAGGCCACTGGGGGGCTTAAACCGGTTCTAGGGTGCACCAAACCTCACACTTACCCTACTGTCATCCCATTAAAACAGGACAGAGTAAATAAGTAAATCCCCGCCATGATTAATCTCTAACCAACTAGGCAGCATCAGTAGGCAATATAAGTAAAACACAAATATGCTCGTGTAAATATAATACATAAAAGATAATAGCCTAGAAAGCCACAATGAAGTCTATCCGGGGTAGTTTACATATGTTCACCTGTCCTTGGCACTGGTAATAAAATGGATGAGTCTTCTTTAGGCATAACTTCTTGTCCTTGATTTCAAGGCAGAAATTAGAAACCTTTCTGGTCGCCTCTTTTAGAGTAATTTGCTACTTTTGAAGCAAATTTTTCACTTCCAGCAATCCAGCTTCCTTTCCAAGTTCAAAGACTTTACCATCAGGACTTGCTGCCAAGTGTTTTGCATCAGTGTCTATGAGCATGCCAATAGTGTCAACCCTGAAATTAACACCTTCATCAGCTTTCTTCAAGACATATTCATGAATGGTGCTTCTCTCCTCGTGCAAACCTTTCACTGTATACGCATTTCCCTTGAAAGATGTGTACAAAAGAGTTTTTACCAATGGCTGTACAGAGATTTTTGGATTTCTCTTTACAATTTTGGCGAAATTTGATGCTGTTAGTCGTTTTTTCCTTTCGGTGTGCCAAACTTGCGAATGTGACTGGTGAACAGTTTGTCTCTCAATAACACTTATTTGCTGCTCAGACAAAGTAACATGTTTTTTTAAATAAACACTACATAATTCCCTCAGGGTGTTTTCATCACAGTCTGGCTCAACTTTAATGGCTTTAGGTCCATATTCCAAATCAGCTTTCTTGCTTTTACTTTCGTTCAAAGTTCTGTTCTTTTTACGCCACTTTTTTGCAAGCTGCTCTGGGGTTTTTCGGATATGGTTTGTGGTATGTAGAGCCTAATCTCTCTTCTGCTAGAGTGTTGAAAAGCAATGCCATCCAGTTGTTCCGGTACTCTGTTCCTACACTTGTGGATCCCACTGTGGTCCAACATTCTGCCTTACAGCGGCTGCATAGAATCTTGCATGCCACCTGCCTCTGTTGCAGAGATTGTGTAATTTTCCACTATCAAATTGCATCCAGGCTTCAGTCATGTTTGTGGTGAAATTTCCAAGCAGTCGATGGCTTTTGGAAGCAATCCGATTTAGAATTACTGTCACGCCCTCAAGCATCGCTTATCAAGATTCTCATATTTCACAGATGTGCCATCGCGAGATTCTTCTTCATGCAATAAAGATGTTCCATCAGTCCAAAACTGTGTCGATTTCATTGTCATTTGTGCATTGTTCCGAACTTTTATTTATTGGCGTTTCATTTGTTGCTGCAGAAGTCTTGGCTTTACAGAAGTCTTGGTTGCCAAAAATATGATGAATGCAGTTCATGATGTCCTTCTGAAGATGTTTGTTTGCTTCAACAGTATTACATTCCTTTGACCTCATTCGAATTGCACACCGGACACTACTAACAATTCATATTCTTACCGCCTTTGTTAAGTTTTTCCAAGTTACTCCTTAAACAGTTGGTAACATGGTTGGCACATTAAAAACAAAGGCACTATTTCAATTATTGAAGAGTACATATGTATATACCTGTTATTTTGCCAATACTTATAGCAACAACCCCCAGATGCATTGTAACTGTGTTTGTGTGAACGCTTGCTTCAGTCTCCATCTACTATTACAGTAATAGCGGGAACACCATCATGATAACTGTTGCTTTCTATTGCAAAAAAAAGAGTATGATAATGGACCTTTGGAAACGGCCGAGCACGACACATACGAAATATTGCAGTCTCGGTTTGATTGAGACTGTTCATGAGCGGTCGTGAAATATGCTGGCTACCGCAAGTCGTCTTTCCTCAGCACCTGCTTGTAACAGTTCTTCCTCTGTTGCACAATTCCACCATTTACCAATTCCAAACATTTATTCCCTTTCATGACCGGGGCATTAAAGGTGGCCATAATCTCATTTAAGTATGTTGGCTGGGCAAGTTTTGACATCCTCAAGTCTAAACATTTTATTTTTTAAATCATAGTTTTCTTAGACAACAGAATTGTTTCATTTTTTCCATTCTAGTAGATATGGATATAATTTAGGATTTAAGATAGTAACATACCAAATTTTAAGCAATTCTTTTTTTCTTCATATTTTTCCGTCATTTGTGATCATTTTTTGTTGTCAACAAAATAGGGGGTATGGGTAGCTCCGAGTAGAATTTATCCTTTTGCTATAGAATAAATCAGATTTTTGTTTTTCAGTAGTGGAATACATATATAAAAGTAGATACTGAGCTAATTTTATTTTCGATCTACATGTCATTATTGTGTGTACAATATTTTACATTGAAAATGTCAAAATAACTCCAAAATGGGTGTAATTTAAAGAATTTTTAATAAAAAATCATTAGAAGCCTGGTGACCTATATTTTTTTACTTGTTTTGAAAGAAATGTCATAGGACTTTGACATATACAAATTTTAAAAAAAGTTGATCATTAGAACATATTATTTTATCTTGAATTAATTTTTCGGTAAAAACAAAAGTGGGTGGGGTACGGTTCATATATGTTTGCTTTTTAAAGTAAAAATACGAACGAGGATTACAATTGCTTTTGTATGATTTGAAAGATATGTATATATGCAATCGAAAATTAATTGTTGTTTTTCAATAAACGTAATGTTATGAAAGCAATTGTGAAAATGTTCAATGACAATATTTTTCCTCTTTTTAGTGAAATTTTGAAGTTAGAAATACGTGCATTTTTCAACGACGTCTAGTGGGAAAAAAAGCGTGGTGACCTAGCCTTTTTTTGATAATTTTGAATCTAAATGATACCTAAGAAGCTTTAAATATGAATTTAAAAAAAATCTCATCACTACGTCCTTTCCCAGCCAACCTCCTTAAGTGTGACGCACCATTGCCTGTAGACATGCAGCCCCAAACTGCACGAACATGGCAGTCATATCTTTTGGATTCAGCAGAGGCATGACGCGGATTTCTTTCAAAATTGAAAACAACATTGCAACGTTTGCAAATACAAAACATTACACAAGCAATTTCCAAAGATCTACTTTCTTTCAAATCAGTAATCGGCGAAACACCAGAACGGGCAAGCTCAATTGCTTTTGGACATCTGCACTGATGCACTCATACATTTGAAACATGGGAATGCTTTTTGGGATTTCTTCAATCCTGTGATCTTCAATTTCAACCCTGAATGTCCGAGTTTACCACACTTGTAAGGTAAATTGGTTTTAAGACTGTCTTAAGGGGCCATTTCCGGTAATACTGTTTTCTTGATGCAAAGAATCAGAGAGTCATCATCTCTCTTACTACATTTCAATGTATATGTTGGTCTACCTGAATCTATACCGAGTCGCTTCTTTATATGTCGTCCTCCAGCTAAACCAAACGTACGTGACCATTTACGCGCTTTCATTTTCATAAAATGCACTTATTTCAGACAGAAGACAAGAAAATCAGCACACTGCCTTTTTATGTTCAATTGACTGAAAATGGTTCCATAAACAACATGTGAGAAGTGCAGTTCAAATTACTACTAAACAATTTATATTGAAATAATAAATTTAAATTTACCGTGCTGAAACTGGTCCACAGGAACCCCAAAAATAAATATTATTTCTTTTTTTTTTAAATATTTTCAAAACGGATGTTTTCAATATTTTACAGGCAGATAAACACAAGACTTACCTGCAAAAGTGCAATCTTTACCAGATATACTTACCCGATTTTTTAAAAGCAAATTGCCAATGCACCACTTTTACACATATTTTGCAATAAAACATCTGATCATTTCAGGAAACATTGCGATTACTTGACAGACATCATTTAATTCCAACTTTCCATTTGCTTCAGCACAACAACTGTAAAACACCGTTTACCGGACATTATTACGCAAAAAATAGTTCGCAATGGAACCAGTGTAATTAAAATAATTACTGATTGATTTTTCAAAAAGGTAATAAACTGAAGTAGTGGACATCATGTTTAAACTTGAAGCACTAATTTGTCCAACCTGGGAAGGATAATGAGAAGTAGGGAAATAAGAGTAGTAATTAATGGACTCGAAGTGGGTGATTCGCCTGGTGTAAAATGAAGAAAGTTGTACCTCACCGTTTCTGTCAGAGATCCAAAAGCTGAACAAAACGTACTTATGTCCGTACGCTACGCATTGCTTTGATCTATACTCCAGTAAGTGCCTCCTTTATTCCTGATATGATTGCTAATGCTAAAAAAAAAATGCCGGCTTTCAGAGTGGCACATGCAGCTATGAAAATTACGGGTACTCATTATTCGAACACATTTCACACTCCAAACGCATGGCACAAAGTACAATTTACTAATTACTATTATCGTATACACTTTAATTAATGTATACTAAGTAATAAATTGCACTTCTAATTCCTGAATGGAATGCTGATTTAAAATTAACATTTCATTGTTAATGATACGTATGTGTTCTACTGAATGTGGTCAATTTCATCAGTAACATGACCGCTTTGTTTCTAAAACCAATAGTTCAATGTGACGGAATGTTTTGTTGCTATTTTCCTCACATAGTATCAGATGTGTTTTGTACAGATTCAGGGAGGGGGCATTCACGTTAAACATACAAGATATGGCAGAAATATCCATTATGCCTTTCTTTTTCTTTTCAGTATATAATGTTTGGAGCAATATATAAACCTTACTGTTTTGTAAAGTGTTGTCATATCTTTGAGATACAATCCCAATCCCCCCCGGATATGGTACAATTCGTCATTACAGTATTGCGTATATTGCGTACATTATACATGGACAAATGTTATGGCTAGATACACAGTACTTTTCTACTTGCATTAAACATTCCGTATATTAAACATGGACACATTGTAATGACTAGATATACAGTACTTTTCAACTTGCTACTTTTCCTGTTCGACTTTTATACCTACTTGCATAAAAAAGTCCATTTATTAGGGACCAGGCAATAATTGGGACCGGTGCAAAAAGGTACTTTTTTTGTCGCGACAAACCATGGGACGATACTTTGTTTTTCGCTAGCTTGCCATGGGACGTACACTTTTTTTAAAGTCAAATTCTTTCCCCCCAAAAAAACTTTAAACAGTTACAAATATAGAAGCAGTGATATAGGCTTCTGGCAACTGTTTGCTGCAACTCTGCGGCAAACATTGCTGCAAAGCTGCTGCAGACAAGTTTGCGGCGAAGTTGCGGTACACTTTTACCATGCAAATGAAGTATGCAGCAAAGTTGCAGCAAACAAATATGCAAATGAAGTTCTGGTGATGTTCACCGCAACTTCTCAGCACACTTCATTTGCATAACACTTTTAGCTGTAATCTTCTGGCGATGTTTTGGCGATGTTTGCTGCTACTTTGCCGCAGACCTCATTTACATTGTAAACATTTTGCAGCAAACTTCATTTGCATAAACATTTTCTCTGCAATGTTCTGGTGATGTTTTTCAAAATAAATAATGGACTGAAATTATGAAATAGAACAATGGTGCGCCGTTTGTAAAACAAAATCAAATATTTAGCTTGAAAACATTTTTTTTTTTTTTCACTATTTAACATGGACTGCACCATATTTAAATAAATTGACACGGTTTAAATAAATCGACACTATTTAAATATATGCTCTCGATTTAAAGTATATCCTTACGATTTAGATTATATCCTCACAATTTAACTAAATGGTTTTGATTTAAATAATTGTTTGTGAATTCTAAATAAATGGACCTTTGTTTTACTAAATGTGCAACAATTTAATTAAATTCACTATATTTAAATAATTCGACACAATTTAAATAAACTGACACTGTTTAAACTGGTTAAATAAATCCTCTCAAAATTAAAATCTGTCATTTCTGCATTACTCTCATTTACATTGAGATGTCGAGCGCTGTCATTTTGCATTACTCCCATTTTTATAAAGATGTCGAACGCTGTCATTTCTGCATTACTCCCATTTTCATGGAGATGTCGAGCACTGTCATTTCTGCATTACTCCAATTTTCATGGAGATATCGAGTACTGTTGAGCGTTGCCACTTCTGCATTACTCTCATTTTCATGGAGATGTCGAACGCTGTAATTTCTGCATTACTCTAATTTTCATGGAGTTGTCGAGCGTTGTCATTTCTGCAGTACTCACATTTTCATGGAGATGTCGACTGCTGTCATTTTTGGATTACTCTCATTTTTATGGAAATGTCGAGCGCTGTCATTTCTGCATTACTCTCATTTTCATGAAGATGTCGAGCACTGTAATTTCTGCATTACTCCAATTTTCATTGAAATATCGGCGCTGTCACTTCTGCATTACTCTCATTTTCATGGAGATGTCGAGCACTGTTATTTCTGCATTACTCTCATTTTCATGGAGATATCGAGCACTGTTGAGTACTGTCATTACTCTAATTTTCATGGAGTTGTCGAGTGTTGTCATTTTTGCATTACTCCCATTTTCATTGAGATGTCGAGGGCTGTCATTTCTGCATTACTCTCAATTTCATGGAGATGTTGAGCACTGTAATTTCTGCATTACTCCCATTTTCATGGAGATGTCGTGTGCTGTCATTTCTGCATTACTCCCATTTTCATGGACATGTCACTAACTGTAGCAGTCCAATAGGCACCTTTGGTGCCTGGAGGTGCCTGGATATCTTAGCATCAGCACCAGACCCTTAATTTCTGCATTACTCCCATTTTCATGGAGATGTCGTGTACTGTCATTTCTGCATTACTCCCATTTTCATGGACATGTCACTAACTGTAGCAGTCCAATAGGCACCATTGGTGCCTGGAGGTGCCTGGATATCTTAGAATCAGCACCAGACCCTAGACAAACCAACACACGTATATATACACACATCTACCTATTGAGGTCATACTGATCATATTATTTTGCACTTGGGATACAATTTTAATTTTTCTGGTTATAAATGTTGGAGTTATAATGGTGTTTGGTATTTAAAAATGTTCTTGCAATGAACAGATGAAACAATTGTATAAATGTTTAAAAATAAGGTTCCACGAAACAAATTACACTTTGCTAAATTACTTGTTCAAGTGGTACGTCCTTTGACATAAAATACAAATTTCACTTTTAATAGTAGTACATTGTAAGTAACTGGAAATAATAAAATTCTGTATAAAGTCTAAGTTTTGCGATGCTGTTTTGGCTAACAGAGTCTTCAGATACAGCAGATCAGAATGGAAAAGTTTGTCGTGATGTTCTATGAATAATAAAACAGCAAATCTGAATTAAAAAGATTGTGGTGATGTTACGGCGTGCAATAAAATAAAAATCGGATTGTTAAAATGTGTCGCAATGTTGTGGCGAACAAAAAAACATGCATGTAAGTTTGTGGTGATGTTATGGTGTACGTTGCAAATAAATAAATGTTTCTGGCGAATGTATAGCTTTTTGGCGAGTTTGCGGAAAATTCGACAAAGATTACCATAATGTTTGTGGCAACATCACCGCTAGTGGCGAACATTGGCGAACAATTAAGAATTGTTATGGTGAACAAAATTGTTCGCTGCAAGCTTGCAGCAAACCTCATTTGGTAAAGAGGGTGCTTATGGACCAGGCAATATTTATATGGGCATTGGGAATAGTGCAAAATGGCATGGGACAGGTACTTTTTTTTTGTCGCGACAAACCATGGGACCTTTTTGTTTCGTTTGCTTGCCATGGGACGTACATATTTTTATATAACATTTTTATTTGCACCGGTCCTAACCCCCCGATAAATATTGCCTGGTCCCTTATACATGGACACACGTTATTGCTAGTTTTCAGCTTGCATTGAACAGTCCGCTTACTATACATGCTCACATTTTATGGCAAGTTTTCAACTTGCACTGAACCGTCCATTTATTACACGGTCAGGTTTTGCATTGAACAGTCCATTTATTTAAGAAATAGAACATCATTTACGGTGAATTATCGTGTAATATATCACGGTTTGGAGTTCAATTGTAAACAATAATTTCACGAGCCCAAGATAATTCACAGTAAACGATGTTCTATTTCTATTCTAATACCCCTAAAATGTGAAAATAATGCACACATCTGAAATCATTCGCATTGCTTTGCTTACTCTCCTAACGTTGCAAACGTTACAGTGATATATTTCGCCTTGCCTTGCTTATTCTCCTAACGTTGCACACGTCGTTGAATATAACAGATATTTTAAACTAGGCTATAAAGTAGTGCGGGTGTATTAGAATATACATTAAACAGTCCGTTTGTTATACATGGACTCGCAGTGTGTATTCATGTATTACAGTTTATGAATTTTTTAGGTCGTATTACAAGTCTAATTGTAAAGGAACTCTTTTGTCGAGATTCAGTCATTATTCAGTCATGATACTATATTACTACAATCACAATTATAAAGGTTATTGAATCTATATTATATGTTACCTGAAACGAATTGATTTTGACAAACTGCGACTATCTTGCGAGATCCCATGTGCGACCATGGCTATACAAAATAATCTGTATTATATATATGTTATCTGTATTAAATGGACACACGACAATCTTGAAGATTTTATCGAACATTAAAATTAACATCTCTATTTATTAATCCAGTAGTATCATTTTGACTTTAAACCTGCTTGCATGCAATTAAATAACATGTAGAGTTTTCAATTTATTTTCGTTATTCTGCCATATTTTAAATATTTTAATGATGCAATAGTATCAAGGTTTAGTAATGTACAAACACAATTTAATTTAAACTGTTCTAATAATTAATATTAATGATGATACACATGCAAGTTATGTAGAAAGACTAATGAGACGCCTCGAGTTTTAAACAAAGCAAGATTGCCATGTGTCCCTTCAACTTCGATTGTTTGTGTTTTGTTCGGGATTCCGACTTTTCAATTCGGAAGTAAGGACTGGTATTGGTGGTGTCCGCCTGGCATGCGGAAGTTTGTGGGTCAATCCACGGCATGATCACTCCAAAGAATTTATAAAATGGTATTACGAGCTTCCTTGCTTGACGCTCAGTATATAAAGGTTCGTGCTAGGAGTGGTCGGTCCGGTATCAATATAATTTGACTGGGTTGAGTATCATGTCAGCACTATAAAGTGGAACGTAGTGCTCACTGTTTCAAGTAAACACCCCCTTGGTATCACTGAAAGATTGTTGAAAGAGACCTTAGACACCATTCATACAATCTGGACGTAAAATATACAGTCATGAGTTGTTATGTAAAGGTTGTAGCTATTCAATGATATCCGTCCAAATATGCCATGCTGATATCGAAAGGAAAGAACCCGTATTTGCGTAAGTCTTAAACACAGTTTAATTTAAACTCAATGCGGCTGAAGTCATCGTTTAACAAACCGCAACTATACTATTCCGTTAACTGTTCTATGAACTAAACTATTCCGTTGACTGTTCTATGAACTAAACTATTCCGTTAACTGTTCTATGAACTAACCTATTCCGTTAACTGTTATATTTGTTTCAGTAAGTACAATCTTCGAAATAATTAATTTTAATCTAATTGTATAGGTACTGAAGGCGATCTGTAAAAGAGATTACCACAAATGAAAACCCTTATAATGTACTTCATTTGCATACGCAATGTACATATGCATTCAGACAAGCTGCATGTTACCTTCGGGTTAATTATTGTTTATGAATATGTTTGTCAACAATCTGTCCAGTCATCGCACACTCAAAGAGGAAAGCAAAGTGACGAACTGTAAAAGGTCAACCATTAAACATGCAGTACGTTGCAAAATGATAGGATCATAACATCTTTGATAAACACGTTCTATTAAGGTTGTATGAAAGTGATAATGACCAAGGATCTAACGAAGTTTGTAAATCACTTCACCATAGAAGTCACGTTGTGATAGTCATTGTCGCAGAAGAGTTCTTAAATTACTTTATATTTTATCAGAGTTACGATAATAAAATGTTGCAAAGGTTTTTCGAAGTTCTTGGTAAGGTAGCTCTGCTGGAGTATTTTTTAGTTAATAAAGATTACAAATGTTACGAAGATTAGAGTTCTTAACACGACTACAAACCCTCGAAAAACGAATACGTTGAGAAATACAGACCCCATAAGAAGTAACTCGTGGAACATCCCCATCTAAGTGGAGATAACTAACAATATCAAAATTAAAATCAACTCTCTTGTCATAGATTCTAATTATTTCGCTATTTTCAATAGACAGATGTAAATTAAGAAAGGAGTGACAGTATAAGAAATGTAAGTTTTTTTAGTTAAAGTTCGTCCGGATAGATAGTATTAACTATAGTAGAAAAGAAAGGATTGTCAATGTTCAATATGTCATCCAGATACCGAGAGGTATCATTAAAGTCTTCAATTACATCTGCCTGAGTTTCTGCCTGAGTTTCGGATGAAACCCTGAAAATGGAAATCTCTTTCATAGCAATACAATAACAAGCATGCGACAAGAGATGCACAGTTCATACCAATAGGGATACCAACAGTTTTTTTAAAATCAGTAGTTTCATACCTGACGAAAATATTCTCTAATAGGAAAATGAGTGCTACACAACATTTCACGGATTTTTTTAATTTGCCAAAAGAAATGAATCCAGAGATTTCCTAAGCTTTAGCACACTATTTTTAACGGGATCTTTAACGGCAATAGGACAAGACGTTAACAGTTTGAAGATGTTTGTAGTGGTGCAGGCACTAGCATTCCAGCGGGCCCAGGTGTCGGAAGAAGTAACGCGGGGGTTACTATTGTAAAAGTTAATACGGGTATATATAATTTTAAGAACTGACTTTTTCCAAGTAGAAAGAGATTTTGTGTCCTTATGTTCTCTACGACACCATTGTATACTAAATTCCTATGTTTATAAGTAATACACTTTAAATATGTGATACAGAGAAGAAATGTTCTGATAATAGCGATTTAAATATTTAAAGCAAAAAAAAAAGAAAAAAAAAAGATGCAAATAATAAAAAAATAAATAAATAACGAAATTAGTTTATAAGATAGGAATATAACATTTACTAATAATGCTTTGATAATTACTTATTTGATAATCTAATTAACAAGTTAATATGTGTGATAGGTTAAAACACAACAACACAATTATAATAGAGAGGTATACAAGAAACCAAATACATCACGAAACATCACAATTGCAGAGTACAAGAACATAGGCAAGCAAAAAATAAATGAAGAAAACTAAATACAAAATCATGGATTTATAGACAGACAGATAAGCTGGTTTCCTGATTATTCTGCGGTAAACAACAGGGTACCTGCCAGGGTAATAGGTGCGCGGTGGCCATTTTTGACGCGATCGATTATCCTGAAATGAGTTGATGTTGACATAAACCTGAATTATTAACATACTACTTCACGATCTATTTCAAATCTCAAGCTAAGTTATTTAAATCTAATGTATTGCTTTTAATTTATTGAAAGAAATTATGGAATTCATACTATAACTTGGGTTTTATCGGCGAAAATCCACTCGATAGCCGTGTTGATTTTCTTTTTTCTACAGTTTTCGCCATTTGCGGCTTGAAATCGAGAGTGTACAATTTTTGAAAATTTAACTTCTCTTTCATTTACGTTATGATATTCAAAGTAATTATTCCTTCGTAATGCCATTATTGTGCAGAGCTACTTGCCTGTCTTGGATTTCTGTATAGCCTTTTTTTTTTTCGTAAATTACGCAGTTGAAATTGGTTGAAAATTCATCAATGAAATCGCCTTCATTTTTCATAAATGTATAAACGTTCTATGTGAAACTCCTGTTTTATTTATGGTTCGATATTCAACATAATTATTATAATTATAATTATAATTACACCTGGCAGAATAAATGGGGTACTCTAACTACCAGTTTTTCGATGTTAGAGTACGGCAGATACATGGAATGGACTTGCCACACAAATAGAATGTAGTCTCATCTCGTTGGTTATTTAACATCTCGATGTGTAAACCAACCAGCTCGATGAGGCCATATTATTTATTACATAATGAGAAATCAATCAGATAAGAGTCGTTGATGCTAAACGACATAATATATGTTTAGTATTAAAAGATACATAATTATGTTAAATGTTATTTTGGGACAAAACAAGTTAAGGAGGAGGGGTATGTAACAGTAAAAAGTAATACAAAGAAACTTTTATTAAGTTCATGAAACTGATATTTTAAGTGTTATGTATAAATGTATTGACATGTATGTTATAGTGTTTGCCAGCAAATTTGTTGTGAACTATTTATATTTTTTCAGAACGTCACTCAATGCATTATATTATTGGACATGCGAGCGACATGTGAAAGGTCACTCGGTACATTATATAACCAGGGAATATATTAGTTATATAACCAGGGAATATATTAGTTCGTTCTAGACGATTTCAAAGGATAATACATTTACATGACATAATTGTTAAGCTCTAAGGACAACAAACAGCGGGAAGAGGACACATACACAATGTATTATAAGCAGTCAGAAAGTGCACATGTCTGGGAATATGTTCTAATTAAATAATAACAATTACCTGGCAGATGAGATATGATGCTGACTATCCTATATAAATAACCCATTCTTCAGTCATGAGTCAGTAACAAGTCTCATAAATACATCGTGAGATGAAGAAGCGACAACAACAAACAAATCTCTTTATTACGCTTGCATGAATGCGATGGTCGAGCAGGATGTAACGATGATGTTTGTAATGTATATCTATAGCCACACCAGCAGGCGGGGCTTATTATGTGATTACCTATCTATACAGTATATTCAAGTAGTTCTGTATTAGAGACTGAGAAATAAACATGTAAACCAATATCATGTTTTCAATGATATTACATTGGCGACGAGGATGAGATTATTAAGACAATGCAAAAATAAATAATATGTCATGAAAACAAAATCAAAGTGAAATAAAATACAACAAAACAAGTTAATTAAAACAATGGAAGTAAGAGTTAATTCTGCACAGACATTGGATTAATAACATTTCTGTAACGGAATTCTCCATCATCAGCTTTTAGCTTTAAAGCAGTGCCCTTTTGCCTAATAACTTTGTAAACTGTGTTTTCCCAATTTGGTTTTTTTTTTGTTTTGTCACGTTTTTTTAATCAAAACAGATTGACCCACAGAGTACCTTTTGTATCCTAACATTTTTTGTTTGTTTGCATAGTATTGAATTCTCTGTTTATTTATTTTGTCAACATGCCTTAAACGTTTGTTTCTCATAACCTTATTTAGCTGAGGGACTTTGGTTTTCATATCTCTGTTGAACATAAGCCTACCTGGACTAAAACCAGTTGTACATTGCTCAGTTGTCCTATAATGTAGCAAGAAAGTTTGCAATTCAACTCGCCAATTTTTGTTTTGTGCAATGGCAGTTCTTAGAGTACAGGTAGATAAGAAAATTGATGAACTTGAAAGATTGGACATATAGAGAAAATTAAAGGCCCTACACCATGGGTATCAAATTTAGTACCAATCCCAAAAAAAAGATTCAGATGTTAGGATTTGTCTGGATATGCGTCAAGCAAATGAGGCAATTCAGAGGGAAAGGTTTCCCATGCCACATATAGAGGAAACACTTGAACAAATGAATCGATCTTGTGTTTGCTCTCGACTCGATTTAAAGCAATCATTTCACCAAAAAGCTCTAGGTACATTACAACATTTAATTGTTACAAGGGTCTTTATCGGTACAAGCACTTATTTTTTGGGGTGAAAAGCGCACCGGAAGTGCATCAAAGGGTCATACAACAGATCTTACAAGATAGTCCTGGTTGTAAAAACATTGCTGATGATATTATCATTTATGCCTCCTCGATAAAATTGCACAATGAGACACTGATTCGCGTACTGACTAGATTACGTGAACATAATTTGACCTTGAACAGAGACAAATGTGAGTTCAATAAGCAAGAACTTAGATTCATGGGTCACACTTTGTCAAAAGATGGAATCAAAATTGACGAAAGTAAAGTGAAGGCGATTAGAGACGCTGCACCGCCTACAAATGTCTCAGAGGTCAAGTCTATTTTAGGACTAGTGACATTTTCCTTCAAGTTCATCCCGAACTATGCAACATTGGCAGAACCCTTGAGAAAATTGACAAGAAAGGGAGTTCATTGGCAATGGTCAGAGGACCAAAACAAAGCATTTGTAAAACTAAAAGAAGTTTTGTCAAGTACTCAGGTCATGGCTTATTATAATCCTGAGGCTGAAACTCAGCTTATGGGTCTTCAGTAGGTCTTGGAGCAATTCTCAATCAGAAACAGTCAAATGGCGAGCTTAGACCGGTAGCTTATGCTAGTAGAACATTGACGGACGTAGAGAGACCGTACTCACAGACGGAACTGTCACAGGATGACCTTAGTGGTTGGGCTAACTCAGAAAAGAATCAATGACGATGAATGCATTTACATAAGTTTAATGCAACTTTTAAAATATGTTTAATATATATACAATAATCTAAAAAAACAAGCGAATACACAAATGAACTATGAAAAGAATGTTCTCCTGAACGTTTAAGACGTTCTTAGTATTGTTATAAATACTGAATGTCTAAGACACTAAAGTGTTGTTAAAGCTATAACAATGTTGATCTAGCGCGATAACTGTGATGCGCGAGAGCTCATGAAGATGATGATGCGCGAATTCAATGGATGATTGTCATCAAATGCCTTCTGTAAGGGTTGATGACGCGATGCAATGATAGTTAATCTCCACTGAGATTGTGAATGATATTCCTCCAGTGAGGACTGGTAACGGGCCCACCTTGTGTCCCGGGGGTTGTCGTTAGTAAAACCTGGCTGCGCAGGTACGGGGACCGTCTCCACCGCTTGTAAACGTTATTCGTGGAAGCTTAGCTCCACTCCTGGATATCCAAACCTAGATGGCTTACTCCAACCCTGGATGGCTTATATCCTGGATGGCTTAGGCTGTAATTATACATACGTT
This sequence comes from Cyrtodaria siliqua, assembly GCA_037043455.1. Lineage (NCBI taxonomy): Eukaryota > Metazoa > Mollusca > Bivalvia > Adapedonta > Hiatellidae > Cyrtodaria > Cyrtodaria siliqua. The sequence goes on from JAWPHD010002983.1 coordinate 185,957, forward strand.
TTAGATGTCGGTTGACAAACATAACAATCTTGCATAATTATCATTACCCAAACAAATCATTATTCAATCAATATATGTAAGCTGTACTAATGATGAGTAGCAATGTATACATATTCTACAACGCCATGTATACGCTATGTACGTCGCTGTTAATCAATGCCCCTAATACATGTAATATAAACATGATCAAATTACTCATATATTACACTCACTGAGTTATGCATGCACGCATTTATTCTTGTCACTCATCTCATTGTTAACTAATGTTAACAATCGTGTATTACAATCACTGAGTTATACGCCAACGTTAACTAATGCACCTATTATCCACTGTTATCAAATTAATATTGTTTTACAGTTAATGATCAATTACAATAATTACATCTAATAAAGTAACTTCAAAATCATATGCTAGTCTAAAGTTATGTTTGAGAAACATCAATGCTAACCGGATGTCGTAACCGCCAAACAAGATGGCGCCGCCCACTGAATACAAATATACGATAAAAGTTTAATAAAATTACTAACCACATGTTGCCTATGAAATTTGCCGTCCAATCTCTGTTCCAACAAAGTACTATCGATGATCCCGGCGAGAGCTAGAAGACAATGGGTTTTATCCGTTCAGTCCGTGACAAACGTGGCTAAATCTACAATATTGAATCTACACGAGAGGCCCCTTATACAATTTTGCCGTTTAAGGAAAATATACCTATACGTTTACATGCATTAGCACAAAACTAAACTTATGACACGGCCTCTCTGGCGGCCACTTAAAATGTGCACGCTTTTACGTGTTACATGAATAGATCATGAATATTGTGAAATTGTTTCAACTCGAACAATAGATTTTGGGTGTAACCGATAACTTACAAGAGCTATGAACGACCAATACGCTCTACCCGTGACATTTTGTGACAGGAACGTGAGGCACTCTCTGTACTTTTTGCAATACAGAGATTCCATGTTTATCTCTTGGGAATGGAATTTGAAGTCTTGTTGTTTCCGCACATATCACTCGGTGCACTACTTTCAAGGCTGGTGTAAACGATAAGCAAAATAAACTGCCTACCATGTACTGGATTCCTAAATTACATACAAATCCGTATAAGACTCGCTTTATTTCTAATTCTAGTGCCTGCACCACAACAAACAACTCCAAACTTTTAACTTCTTGTCTTACTGCCGTTAAAGATCACGTTAAACTATATTGTGATAAAACTTATGAAAACTCTGGGATTAATTTATTTTGGTCTATAAAAAATTCAGGAGACGTTCTTGATAAAATTTTCAAAAAAGAAATAATAAAAGATCGGACAGGGAAAGTAGTCATCAATAAGTACTTATGACTTCTCTACACTATATTGAACCTTACCACATCATCTTATTAAAGACAAGCTAATTTCTCTTATTCAAAAAACATTCGCTAGAGAAAATACTACATTTTTGGCATGTAATAATATTAAAGCGTTTTTTACTAACGGCAGTTTAGACAAGTATACTATGTGGACTTGCTGTGAAGATTGTGAAGCACTCATCTTTTTATTAGATAATATTTTCGTCAGGTATGGTACCACCGTTTATAGACAAATTGTTGGTATCCCTATGGGTACGAACTGTGCACCACTTGTCGCAGATTTGTTTTTATTTTGCTATGAAAGGGATTTCATGTTGAGTCTTTCACCAGATACCCAGGCAGATATTATTGAAGCTTTTAATGACACCTCTTGGTATCTGGATGACATACTGAACATTGACAACCCTTTCTTTCCAACTATGGTTGATAATATTTATCCTAAAGAACTTCAGCTTAATAAAGCTAGTATATCTGATAATAACGCTTCTTTTCTTGATTTAGATCTCTCGATTGAAAATGGTGAAATAATTAGCAAAATCTATGACAAGAGAGATGATTTTAATTTTGACATTGTTAATTACCCCACTTGGATGGGGATGTTCCCCAAACAACTTCTTATGGGGTGTATGTGTCTCAACGTATTCGTTTTTCAAGAGCTTGTACTCGAGTTGAGAACTTTAATATTCGTAATCTTTGTATAACTAACAAGCTACTCAATCAGGGTTACCGTTACCATAAACTTCGTAAAACCTTTGCAAAATGTTATTATCGTACCCCTGATTTTCTTTACAAATATAAAAGTAATTTAAGGACTCTTCTGCGACAAGGACTATCACAACCTGACTTCTATGGTGATGTGATTTATACACTTCGTAAGATTCTTGGTCATGATCACTTTCATACTATCTTTGTTAAACTTGTTAAAACGTTTGTCAAAAGAGGTTATGATCCTATCTGCATGCTTGGTGGTGGACCCTTTTACAGTTCGCCACTATGCTTTTCTCTTAAATTGTACGATGACCGGACAGGCTGTGGACCCTATGATGACGCATACCTAAAGCCCATTGGGACGGTGGCGTTTGATGTTTGTCTATGATCTTTCTTGTCGTGCCCTTAATGGTTTATTCTCTTGTTGCTCTCGCTTCTGCCAAATCATTGAGTACCTTCATTGTGGCTTTCTAGGCTATTGTTTTTTGTATTATATTTACACGAGCATATTTGTGTATTACTTATATTGCCTATTGATGCTGCCTTGTTGGTTAGAGATTAGATCATGGCGGGGATTTCTTTATTTACACTGTCCTGTATTAATGGGATGACAGTAGGGTAAGTGTGAGGTATGGTGCACCCTAGAACCGGTTTAAACCCCCCAGTGGCCTTTGTTGCCATTGGCCGTTCCAAGGCGGTAGCCCTATTGTCAATATTTTGTGTTTGTGATGTCGTTTGCATTTTTTATAACTTTTGCCTTCTCGTTTGTCTGTTTGCGTGTTTGTTTTTGTGTTTTGTGGTTGACTGTCGTCCTTGAATGCTGCTTTCCCTGTCCGATATTTTTGTCTTTCTTAAGTGACCACCGCCCCCTTAAAAGAATATTTTCAAGTGTTCATGAGGCCCCTCCAAGAATTCATAATTGGGTTTTAAAGTTACACCCCTGCTCATTCAGGGTAAAATATCTGCCTGGTTATTTGAACAGTCGCGACATACTTAGCAGGAAACCAATGAATGAGTCAGACACTGCAGAATACACTTGTAAACAAACCGAAAACTATGTCAGTTTTCTGGCCAAAGCTTGTGTTTCCATTAGAGGAAATACAGCAAGTTTCGAAATCTGACCCAATCCTGCAAAAAGTATGTTCTTGCATTCAAACTAACAGGTGGGAAAAATCAGAATATTTGCGACCTTAGTAGTATAGATAGTGAGGGCTTTGGCGCAATTTCCTCCCTCGCGACAAACAATCAGCCGTTATCAGGTGTCTCCAGTTGCTCTTAACACAAAGATGCAAACGCCAAATGGCGATGGCATACTTGCTACCAGACCCTCACAACTGTACAAACTGCTTGATTACCCTTCGCTTAGGAAGAACTTTACCCATACCCCCACTATCTATTAATTTTGTAAATAACTAAAACATCTGAAATTCATTAAGCAAAGTCAGACGAAACCGGACAGTAATCTTCATCATATCAGTCGGTGTCATTTTAATACTCCGATGTTTTGTGTTATTATACTTGTCAACCATTTCTTACAACACGTCTAAATATGTATTTGTATTGTTAGTTGTAAAATATTTCCACATCTTTTCTTTTAATGTTCGGTTAAATCGTTCAATTTCGATACATTTCGATATTATTATCATCAAAAAATTGCTTAAACGTCTTGTTGTAAAATTCCGCACCTTGATCAACCCACAACAATTTACACTGTTTTCCTGTACTGATTATCTGTTGGAACGCTTTGGTAATTTCTAAACCAGTTTTATTTGGAACCGGCGCAACCCAAGCATATTTGCTAAACACATCAATAACAGTAAGCAAATACTTAATACCTTTATTATACTTTGAAAACGATTGCATATCAACCAAATCAGCAGACCATATTTTATCAATTTCATTAACAATCACACGGCGTTGAGTGAACTTTTTTCGTATAGGCTTATGAAGTTCATCTGCTAACTTTTCAATCCATTTCAACGCCTTTTCTAGTTTTTTTGAGTTTCCAAGACCAAGACCAAGTTTATATTTTGTACTAATAACTGGTTTTACTATCAAAGTTTTAGCAATCTTTTCTCCAATAGTTTTAGACTTACTTTTTTTTAAACCGGCCAACATGTTTTTATCACACGTTGATTTATTACTAGGATTTCCTTCATAACAATAATCATGATCTTTACAAACAGCATCTAATTCATTTACCGGTTCTCCGCTATCAAGGGGATTACCAGGACTACAATATTTATAACCAGGAATTGTTAACCCCTTTTTAAGTAACAGAGGAAGCATAGCTTTATGAATATCAATATTACCACCTTCTGTGTTTTTAACAAACTTTGTTTTAGTAATACCACAGATGCACAAGTTGCTCTTAACATTTTTCTAACATTTTTTGCTAAAACATACTTAGGATCAACATTTTCAGTAACCTTTTTATTCTTTTATGCAATAACTCATATATAATATGATTAGATTAAACTTCATTTACAAAATATGATTTTATGATGTTTTCATTTTCTACTGGTTTGTAAGGTTTTAATAATTTGTAAAGAATATCATACGTACTATTTCCTTCTTGTAACTTTTTAATGAAGAATATATAGAAATATCCACACAGAACACTTGTTTTATCTTGATGCTGAATAGTGTTGTATTTTATATTGGGTATGTACGCTAAAACTTCTTTTGGTGGGCTCAGACCAAACGGATCGAAGTAATAATTATCATAGTAACAAGTCCAGTGTGTGTTAGGTCCAGTATGATCATCCAGATTAATAATACTAGGTTTTTGTATATTTTGTTTTTCTGGTAATTTGTTTTTGCTGTACACCCCACTGAATTTGTGTATACCTAACTGCTTAACCCATTGTATTATATCTAAGTAAGAGATAGGTTCATTTTTAAAAAAAAAATTATAAATGGGATACTTCTATATGGTCTGATTTGTGAGTCTACTTGTAAACCATTTCCACGATCAACTCTTAGTCCTTTTCCTTTTCTGCCTACTTGTAAACCCTTTCCGGTCAAACCACTAATAAGAGATCCGATCAACGGAATTCCTAATGATGCAAGAAGTCCGAGAAATCCCCCGTCTTGCTGTTGTTTCTTTGTAAGTTTAATAGGGCAGCAACCTTTTGACTTTATTATCTTGTTTCTTTGTTCAAGTGTTAATTTATTTGATCCAAGAAGTGCTCGTTTTTTGTTACTAGGAATAGTTACCATACCATTTCCAAATAGTTTGCTAATTCCAGTACTTGTTAGACCGCTAAATGCTCCTGTTGCTAAAGGTCCTAATATCTTCGGAGCAAATCTAGCAACTGTTGGTAATATTGTTTAGTTAACAAACCAGCTAATGCACCTAAAAAGCCTCCATTTTTAGACTGGAATCTCATCTGCGATTATGCCTAAACCCCGTCCACCAGATTTAGCTTTGTTAATATTGTTAATCTGAGTAGCTGTCAGCGACAAAGGAAATTCATAGTTAGTTGGTTATTTTTTAACCTGAGTGTTAATTCACTCTTATCCTCATAAGCCCTCGCTAAACTCTGTTTTTGCCATCTGTTAAATTTACTGAATAATTTACGTAAGTCATATATATTTTTAGTTAGATTAAACTATTACCAATTCATTTCCGACAGTATCAATAACTATATTTTCTCCATAGAGAACCAGAGCATAAACTTTATAAGGAGCCCCTGGAGGTATATTTAGCTTATTTCTCAAACTTTGTTGTTTTGGATCAATACTGACTTCATTCTCCTTGTAACTGAAATCAAAATGTATCATTCCGAAAAGACTTTTAAAATTACCCACGTTTAGTAAAGTTCCGGTGTTTTTATCATTTTGCTTGTAAGAATAATTAATAACATCTCTGAATATTTTTTGATGATATTAGCATAACTATAATCGGTTTCTGGATAATATACGCCGTTTCCAACTTCCAGTCTAGCTGATTGTAAATGGCAATTAGTATTAGCAGCATTTACCTTAAACGTATCCAAAAGATGAGGATTTCGTGTTTGAGAAGAACTCTTGTCTGACCTTTGTAGATAAACAAAAACATGTTTTGGACTTTTGACTCCAGCCGTTATTCTAAATACAGATATTGTTAGTTGAGTACTTCCTTTTTCTTGTATCATTTCACGAAGGTAAGTCCATCTTGTTGTTGTCATGTGATTTGTCATTACATATCATTTTAGGTATCCACAAAACTAATTTATTAATAACTACCCGACCATCATCACAACCTGATTTGAAAATTAGCACATTATCATCTGTCAGTTGCAACCTGATTTGAATCTGATTAGGAGGAAGCATGTTTGTTTCCAAGCCTTCAAAAAAGGAATATTTGTTTAATGGAATTATAGAGTCAACTTTTTGATTAGTTATGATTAAAGCATGACGAATCGCAAATCCTGGATTATAACCAGCGTGATCATCTCGAGATTCTGCAGTATCTGTACTATCTAAATGAAAATATTCGTTTGTTCCAGTTGTCTTTACATAGCCATCAGAAATTTCAAGCAAGCTTTTGACATTAACAAATCTGTGAAGATTATTTCCATCGTAAACTATTTTTCTATTTTGCTTTACATGCATCTGATCAATCAGTGAAGCTGCATCATTAATTAGAGCAATTTCACTGGCAGCTGCAAATCGGCTCCATCAGCAAGCTTGTTTACTTAAAAACTGATTTCAAAATATGCGTTATACCAATCAAAGTAATAACTTCTGTCATTTAACGTAAATTGATGGCCACTTTTCATTTGTCTGGTATTATTTCCTGGTTGTGTTATGGGGGTATCTAACTGAATAGGTACATGTTCATATCTAGTATTATATTGATTACTTCGAAACATTTATAGATACTAGTAATTAGATTATTTTCTATTAATTAATCGATTAATTCTCACATGAATTCCTCTTCCGGAAAGTAATTTATTAATTCTTGTATTTACATCTTCTTCAGTTTTAGCTACAACTTCTTTTTTGTTATCAGCTTTTGTAAGTTCTTTTAAAATTATTTCACCTTTTGGTTTAGGTTTTATAACTGAAACTAACTTATCAGTAGCCATTTTTCCTACTTCATCTCCGAGTTTTTTAGAACCTGCTCTCTATGATTTGTTTTCCAGCAATTTCTAATGTCTTTTTACCTGCTGTTTTTACAGACTCACTAAATATTTTTGATCTAACTTTGAAAAAATGTCAAATATACCAGCTCATTAATAATCTTACCAGAGAAATCGGTAATATAAATCTTAATACTGTTAATGATCGTTTTGTTCACTTCACAGAACCCGACTCTTATCGGTTCATCTTTAAAAGGATACGATCTCGTAAGATCAGCTGTACTTATTTCATAAATGACATCCCCGTATGATCCATCAACTTAGAATTACTTATCAAGTCACAGTGGATATACAATGTATCGATAGAATTTGTTATGTTTGGTGTTACAGTTCCAAATTTAGTTTCTCTAATAACTGCATATTTGTCAAACCCGATCAAGGTGTACAGTTTGATTCTCTTAAATCAAGCACAAAGTTATTATGAATGGTAACTAAACATTTGAAACTTGATAAATCAAACTCAATTTTTATTGGGACAGGTGAGTCATTGGTTAAAACATTGTTTATAGTCAATGTTTCTTTTATATAATTATCGATATCGGCATAACTGTAATTTCCATTTGCAAAACTAATAGTTTTCCAATCTGTCTCTTCCATTGTGATACCTTATCACTTTGTTATTAAAATCTTCACTAATATTATTAAATACTGATAAAGGTGATCCTTTGAGAGCAACAAACACAATTAAGAGAATAAAGCAGCAGACTCGGTTTTATTGAGTCTGTTCATGAGAAGTAATGAAAGAAGCAACACTTCTCACGCCCACTAGCACCGGCTTAAGCGGTATTCTACTTAAAAGCCACCTATATTGGCTCGTTGGTCCCAAAGGACCAGTAAAAAATAACACTACTGATTCATAGCACGGTGAGTAAGTCGCAGAAAAGTCCTTAAATTACTTTTATATTTGTTGTGACATACAGAGGACCAAATGCTGTTTACAAGTTTTTAGAAAAAAATGATAGAAGAAGAAAAGTGGTGCAAGAAAACTATGAATGCACATTTTAAGAAAGATTTGGTGATGACGACGGAAGAAGAAGCTAGATTCCAAAAATCTAAATCATGTCATATTTGCGGTAATGGTTTTGTAACCACTTTAAAAAAAGGTGAAGCGGGTCATACAGTGGCATATAAAAACTCCATCAGAAAAGTCAGGGACCAATGTCATATAACTGGAAAGTATAGGGGAAGCGCTCATGACATATGTAATATTAATTTCAAGCTGACTAAAAAAAAAAACCTGTTTCATAATTTGAGAGGTTATGATTCTCACTTTATAATGCAACATATCGGAAAGTTTAAACAAATAATAAATGTCATACCGAATAACATGGATAGTGGGGTATGGGTAAAGTTCTTCCTAAGCGAAGGGTAGTCAAGCAGTTTGTACAGTTGTGATGGTCTGGTAGCAAGTATGCCATCGCCATACGGCTGATTGTTTGTCGCGAGGGAGGCAATTGCGGCAAAACCCTCACTATCTATACTACTGACCTTGTTATCAAGTCAGAAATGAGATAACAGTCAAGGATTCATTAATCCTGAAAGGCAATAAATTGGTTATACCAGAAAACTTCAAACACGTGTGCTAAGCGCGGCACATGAGTCACACATGGGTGTGATCAAAACAAAAATGCTAATCAGAGAATAAGTTTGGTTTCCAGAATTAGACAAAAAAGTTGAAGACATGATAAGAACGTGTCATGTTTGCCAAATGGTTTCTAACCCAACAGACGAACCTCCGGTAGCTATGACTGACTTACCGACAGGACCTTGGCAAGACCTTGGACTAGATTTGTTTGGTCCGATAGGAAACGATGAATACCTATTAGTTCTGATTGACTATTATACAAGGTATCCACTCGTAGAAATAATGAAGTCTACCTCTAGCCAGTCAATAATTAATCAGCTAAGGAAATGGTTCTCCATGTTCGGGAACCCAGTCCAAATTAAGACCGACAATGCTCCAAATTTAGTGAGTGGTGAATTTGAAACATTTTTGGAAGAACTAGGAATCAAACATGCTAGGATTTCAGCGTATTGGGCGCGTAGCAATGGTCTTGTGGAAAACTTTAGCAAAAGTTTAAAAAGTAATACAACAAAACAAGTTAATTAAAACAATGAAAGTAAGAGTTAGTTCTGCACAGACATTGGATTAATAACATTTCTGGGACAGAAAACCAAGTTAACAACAAAGGAATATAAAATTGTGTGGTGTGTGGTCAAACAAAACAATATTCTTTAGAGTAAAACAAAAATGGCTGCAAAACTCGAACTCACACAACCAGGAGCGTTCAAAAAAATAGGTGAAAATACAAACTTAGCCAAATCGTGGGAGACTTACTTAAAAAAAATGACTATTTTCTCAAAGCTTCGGGAATAACAAAAGAAGAACAAAAACGAGCAATACTGTTACATATAGCAGGTTCGTAAATTCAGGATATTTTTGAAACTTTATCCGATACAGGTACCACCTTACAAGAGGCTGCAGACAAGCTGACGGCATATTTTGAGCCCAAAAAGAACATATCATTTGAGCGGCATGTGTTCAGCCAGTCAAAACAACACATTGATGAAACTGTAGATCAATACACCGTTCGGCTGAAAAAAAAAAGCTTCTTCGTGCGAATTCAAAGAAAAAGACGCAATGATTCGGTATCAGACACACAAGCAAAACGTATTGAGGACTCAAACAATCCAATCACCAGTACAATTCAATCGAATGGCGACCACAGGGCGCAGGAAGTCAACCGAGTTTGACGAAAATGGCAACCACCAAAACCTAAGCCGAAGCCACAGAAACAATGGAATCAACGTGGACGTTCTACGGATCTACAACCACCCAGACGGAGTTACAGCGAATCAACAGCAATCTGTTATCATTGTGGTGACTCTGGTCATTACGGACGTTACTGTGTTAAAACAAAAGGAGTTACCTGTCGTGCATGCGGAAAGAAGGAACATTTAGCAAATATGTGCAGCAGTCAAAACAAAAAACTAAATACTTTGGAATGTGCTGATGATGAGATTTTCACGATTAATAAAGGTAAGGATGATGCTATTATCAGCTTGCAATATCAAAACAAGTGGATTCCTGTGTTGATTGATTCGGGCGCATCAGTCAATGCTATTGATAGTCAAACATTTGATAAAATTAAGACCACAGAGAACCTTTTGTTGAAATCTAATGCAAAGTTTATCCCTATGGTAGCCAGACTCAAAATTGTAGGGAAAACAAATCTCAATATTACTGTGAACAATACGACAACTACAGTCGAATTTCAAGTCATTCAAGATAAAGGCAAAACATTGATAGGCAGACACACCGCTACTGAGCTTGGTTAATTGCACACTGGGCTGATAAACTCAACTGGGGCTGACAGTTTGCATTCCAGTGATGCTACTGAAAAGATAATAAGTTCATTTCAGGACAGATTTGAGGGCATAGGGAAACGGAAAGATTTTCAATTAAAGTTGCATATTGACAAAACCGTACTACCCTGTTGCACAGCCAGTCCGAAAAATTCCATTTATAATGCATTCCGTTACAGAAATGCGAGTCATGTGAGACCTTATTTTTTGTGTGGAAAACAAAGTCTGGGAAATGTGGAAAATGACAATGGTGATAAGCGGAACTTAAGAAACCGGATAAACATCCGACCACCAGCGAGATATAGAAACATTTAGAAAAGTTCTAGTGTGAAAATGTCAGAAACAATTACCCTGCGTTGATAAACAGATAATGGACTTTATGTGTTACAAACCAAATGTTGACAGTATAAATTATTTTACTTTATGTATTGCATGCAACAAATAATTTAAATTGAGGACGAATGTAATGTATATCTACAGCCACACCAGCAGGCGGGGCTTTTTATGTGATTACCTATCTATCGAGTATATTCAAGTAGTTCTGTATAAGAGACTGTGAAATAAACATGTAAACCAATTCTCATGTTTTCAATGATATTACAATGTTACACGTACACCGTCCACACAACTTGCTATAATGCCATGCATTATGTAGAGTGTGACTTTGCAATTTCTGTTATATTACCTTGGACGCAGATAAAAATACATTAAAATCTTAATTGACTCCGTCATAATCACTTTCATACAATCTTTATTAAACTTGTTAAAAATTATATCAAAAGAGGTTGTGACCCTATCATTTTGAAAGTGGTTTTAGTGGTTGACCCATTTACAGTTCGCCACTATGCTTTCCTCTTTGATTGTGCGATGGCCGGACAGATTATGGACCCTATGATGACGTCTACCTAAATCCTTATAGGACGGTAGTGTTTTATGTTTGTATTTAATCTTGTCTTGTCGTACTCTTAACGGTTTGTTCTCTTGTTGCTCTGGCTTCTGTCAAGTCATTAAGTATTTATTTTGTGGCTTTATAGGCTTTTGTTTTTTATATTATATGTACATGATCATTTATGCGTTTTACTTGTATTGCCTATTAACGCTGCATTGTTTGTTACAGTTTATAAACTGGCGGGGATATCTTCATTTACACTGTCCAGTTTATTGGGATGACAATAGGCTAAAAGTGGGGTTTGGTGCATCCTAGAACCTGGTTTAAACCCCCAGCGGCCTTTTTTGCCAGTGACCGTTCGAAGGCGGTGGCCCTATTGTCAACCCTTGTGTATTTGTGATGCCTTATGTTGCCTTTTATTAATCTTTGTATGTAGTTGTTCTTTGTTTCTGTGTTTGCTTGTGGCTGACTGTCGTCCTTGAATGCTACTTTTCCTGGTCGATTTTTATATCTATTTTAATATTATTTCAGCCAAACTCCGGAAATTTGACGACGTCGTGCTTTTCGCTGCCGATATGGGCAGTATGCACATACAGAAACAAATGTATACCTTCCATTTAACAAAATTATTGACACCTGTGATACGCAGGCTTCATAACCCCTGCTCCCAGCTAAATTAAATTTTGTTCATTTCTCCCATTGTTTTCTCGTTTAGGGCAAAGAGTTTTGTTAGATACTGGAACCATACGCCGCTGGCCATGGAATAGTATGAAAACACCTCATTGAAAGTTCCATGTTCACCATCGTATTCATACCGTATTTGGAATGGCTCACATTTCTGTACTATTGGCATTTTAAATATTGAGTTGTGCTCAACTCGGGGCTCGAGTGCGTGAACGGTAGCAAGCACTTTTCACTACCGTTCATGTTCAGTGTCAGTCAAACCAAGACTGCAATATGTTTTGTATGAAAATGTTCCTTTCATACTTGTTTTCCCAGTACTTTCACATTGTTTTTAATTATAACGTGTTTTTCTTTCATTACATTTCAGAGCAATAGCAGAAGCTGCACGATGACATACAGACATTACAGGAAGTGTATAATTATTCCAGTCGTCTTGACAATTCTCTTGGCGCTATGGTATTGTCACAATATTAATTACAAATCAAGGTTAGTTTTAGTGTTATTTATCACATAACATGGCTTCTGGCAGTGTAATAATTCCATGACTTATTTCTCGTAATAAACTAGTGTATTACAGATGCATATGAGGACCGAATTATTTTGTTTGTGTACTATAAAACATTTAATCCCAATTGTTTGCATGGTATAGCATACGATACGTTCAAACACCTTAAATATGTATCTTATTTGAAATCTTGCTTTATAAAATGCATGTCAGTAACGTTAAATTTAGTTAAAGGTGTCGCATTATTCGCAGAGAGAACGCATTACAGCCGCGTAACGTAGCTGACGTCATAGAATCAACAACACGACGTCATGATTTCTCTTACAAATTGCCGCCTTATACAAGGTAAATGGACATTAAAGTGAAACTATCATATCATAGGTGTGTTATGTGGTAAATAGAATCTTACATTCGTGACTGTGTATTATTGACTTTAATAAACTCGTATCCTATCACTGTATCCAACTCGTTTATTAAAATCAATAATACACAGTCACTCATGTAAGATCCCCTATATCACTCATAGATAATAATAACTAGTGAAGAAATGTGTTATTTTAATGTTGATGCTTACGCAATCACATATATTCTTGCTATAGCCAAAAGTTTTTCAGAGTTGTGAAACATCGGTCATAATACTTCAATCAATGATACAGCTGTTTACCAAATTAATGTAATGCATATTGTCTTCTCGTGTGTCATGGTTCTTTTTCTAATTTAAGATGCATTGATTGAAACCTCTTTCATAGTCAGTGTGAAAGTATGAATTAACAGTTAAAGTATTTTGTTGTTTTTTTCTATGAAAATAATTTTGTATTACGGCGAATGCAACAAAAAGGTTGAGGACAAATATACAATGCCCATCTCACATTTAACACTGAACAACAAACATATGCATACTAAAATAGTCTCACCTGCAGAAGTGCTTTTTTGAAAACTCTTCATTTAATATGTGACCACGATGATTGCTTTCGGAAACTTGACAAGTGGCCACATGAAATCATAGGCAACATCATCTATGACGTATATATTATGTTCTCTACATATGTCAAAGCAGACATGTGTCCGTGATCTCAGCTGTCGGGGTATCATAGCTCTTATGGTTTTATATCATGTACCTAGCATCGAGCTATGACGCGTCCGATAGGAAATACATGCAGATGTGTGGCACGACGCCATCCGCACTTTCTGGCGCGGTTTCTGAAGATATAACGCAATGCCTAAATGGACAACTGTCGTATTTCACTTGACTAAACCTAATAAACAACGTGTATGTATAAATCTCAAAAAAGCGAAGCAAATCACCCAGATGTATTAATTTTTTGTAACGGCTACATTTGCAGACATGTTTTTGTTTTTCTTTCGCCGGAAAGTGATGATGGAGTCATGTCGTATACTGTTATATTTAAACGTTTGGTACAGCATAATGATTGGCCATTTTATGTAGAAGCGTTTAAAAAAAATCAAATATATCCGTTTCAACATTCCTTCAATTTAAAACAGCAAGCAGGCGGCGGGCAGGCAGGTGAGGCAAGCAGGCAGATGAGGCAGGCAGGTGGCAGGCAGACAGGCAGACAGATACGAAGTTTGTGTCTATTTACTTTTTAATAAATATAACCCGTGTTATATTAGATATACGATGAGCCTTGTTGTTCTATAATACATAATAATTATATACGATTTTGTTTTAGTATGTTATTAAACATTCAAGACGACTCGACCCGAGTAGGAGAAGACGAGTCCACTCGATTAAGAGAGGACGAGTCGACTAGATTAGGAGAACTTGTACAAAGAAGAATCACATTTTTACAGGTACTGTTTCAACTGTTTCAACCCCCTCCTAACATAACATCTTTAAACATGGCTTCAAATATGCGTGTTGGAATGGGGATTTTACCTCATATATCGTATATTATTATATAACCTATAAATAGACGCGTTTTCATTGGCTAAAAACTAATTTTTTAGAAAAAATATCTAGCGATATTGACCTGTTTTTTTGATATTGACCTGTTTTTTTGATATTGACCTGTTTTATATAATTGTTTTTTTGATATTGACCTGTTTTATATAATTGTAAATTGAGGGTTATATAATAAAACAGTTATGGACTTTTCAGCTGTTATACATGATGTTGATATGCACCAAAAAATCATTATTGACCTCGGCTATCGCCTCGGTCAATAATGATTTTTTTGGTGCATATCACATCATGTATAACAGCTGAAAAGTCCATAATTGTATAATATCCCATAATATCGCTTGTTGCTTCCAACGGATCCCTTTTTCAGTATTTATGGACATTCACACTAGCGTTTGTTTAGTGCGGGCGATCGTAAAAAGTTGCCCAACTACAAATCATTAATATTATTACTTACTGTTCTTTGGGATCATCAAGCCCAGTCTTGTTGTATCGCTTGTTGCTTCCAAGGGATCTCCTTTTCAGTATTTATTGACATTCACACTAGCGTTTGTTTAGTGCTGTGTGGTGATCGTAAAAAGTTGACCGACTACAAATCATTAATATTATTACTTACTGTTCTTTGGGATCATCAGGCCCAGTCTTGTTTCTTTAAAGTAGAATATCGCTTGTTGGTTTCAAGGGAACCCCTTTTCAGCATTTATTGACATTCACACTAGCGTTTGTTTAATGCTGTGTGGCGACCGTAAAAGGTTGTCCCGTCTAACAATCAGTAGTGTTATCACTTACTAGTCCTTTGGGATACTTACTGGTCCTTTAGAGTCTCACGATACTATTAAGTCATCGTACATGTCAAGCGTAGTGACTGACTGTAAAGTGTTCAATAATTAAGCAGGAATTGCAATACTAAAGGGTCATATCCTTTTCTGACGCATTTTCTGACTAATTTTCGTAGTGGACAGGAAACATTTTAAGCTCGACTATTCGAAGAATAAGAGAGCATATGTACTCGCCCTGGCATCGGTATTGGCGTCGGCGTCGGCTTTGGCATTGGCGTTGGCGTTGGCGTCCCAAATCAAGGTTTGAGTGTAAGCCCTTAAAGTGTGTCTCATTTCACATCAAATTGTGCGTGTAAGCTGTGTTTACAAGTATATATCTCTTACATTGCTAACCCTAGCACAACCAGATTTGCCATGAGCTTTCTTATAGCATTATCTTGAGGACTGCAAAAGTAATTTTGGTTCCTGTAACCCCTGGACTCCCATGGAACCCAAATGCTGATGGCCCTTAAAATGTGTCTTATTTCACATAAAATTGTGCGTGTAAGCTTTTACATGTTACATTTCTTGTCCTAGCTTAACTAAATTTGGGAATTGATAAGGTATGTTGTAGAGGGTTGCATAAGTAAGTTTGTCTTCTACACATTTTGGACTCCCATGGAACCCAAATTATGATGGCCCATAAAATGTGCAATGAAGGCAGATCAAGGTTTGCGTGTAAGTTGTTATCTATATCTCTCTTAAAATATTTTTCTTATGTCACCCGCATTGTGGTTTGGGATTTCTTATAGCATTATTCATCTTATTCATACCTGATTTTTTTTCCATAATTATTTCTGTGTTGTTTTGGTAAATTCTTACACATAGCTATGTTGCGCCCGCTCTACACTCCCCACCCAAACCCTCGCCCACCCACCCACCCGAAACCCGATTTTATTTGATTATTTTTGTTAATGTTTTAGTCAATTCTTACACACTTACAAATATATTAGTCATATATGCTGGCGGAAACGATGCTGGTTCTAGCAATCTTAATGGAGTATATTCAATATTGAAAGAAGCTGTTGAAACTCTGCAGAAATAAAACCCATTAATAATGTGCCAATCTAAATATTCAATATATATTACCAAAAATTGATGAATTAAAATATAATTTATCTTCGCCCAATTCAACTAACATACTTGGACTCTGTGAAACATTTCTCACTGAAAATACTGGTAATAATGTGTTAAATATCGAGAATTTTACCTTTGAAAGAAAAGATAGAAAAGGAAAAAAAGGTGGCGGTATTTTAGTGTATATTGCCAGCAAAACTGCATATTCACGTCGTCATGACCTTGAACATATCGATATAGAATCCATTTGTATTGAGATAAATTATCAAAACAGCAAACCGTTTTTATTTAATTTCGTATATAGACCCTCGGATGCAAAACAATCATGGATTGATTTGTTTGATCTGTCTCTTGATAAAATGGATTCTTTAAATTATGAAATGCATATTCTTGGGGATATAAACATAAGTTACAATCAAGATAAAAACTATGACAACTTTAAAAAGATCAAAATGGCACGATGTGATATTAAAATACGGATTAACTCATAAAGTAAAAAAGTCAACTAGAATAAGCAAAACGAGTTCGTCCCTAATTGATCATATTTACACTAACAGATCTGAATGCATTGTTGAAGTGCCAGATTACAATATCAGTGATCATTATCCAGTGTGTTTTACTCGCTCAATAGAAAAAATTAAACACGGCCAAACTAATCATAAAACTATTACTTACAGAAGTTTTAAGAACTTCAATGAACATGAGTTCCAATTTGATTTAATGAATGCGCCACTTGAGACCATAGAAATTTTCAATAGCCCGAATGATTCATTACAGTTTCTTTATGGTATTATAAAAATTGTTTTATTGAAAAACGCACCGCAAAAAATAAAAGAGAATTAAGCGTGATATCCAGCCAGCATGGTTCAATGATGAAATAAAAGCTGCTATTTTCCAACGAAATAAACTTCACTGCGAATAAAAATTCACCGAATTTAAAATAGAAAGAAATAAAATATTATCAATGATAAGAAAACATAAAAATATTTTTTTCAATGAAGCAATACAAGGTCTCCAAGCATTTTATGGAAGAATTTCGTATGTGTCGTTTTCGGCCATTTCCAAAGGTCCATTATCATACTCTATATGTAATGAAGTTCACAACGATGCAAATTCCTTTACATCGAACAAACTTCGGTATAAAAACACAATAATGAGGGTCAGAATAACATTTTAAATGCTCTAAATGAACATTTTACAAATATCTCAAAATATTTTTGACAAAACATCCTTGGTTGCTGAAAACTTTTCAAATATTCAGCAAACTCTAGATGATAAGTTAAAACATGCAGTATTTGAAATTGATCATATAACGGCATATGAAGTAAAGAAAATTATAGATAATTTAAAGGTCACATGGTATTGGTCCCAAAATTCTTAAATACTCTGGAGATTGTATCACACCAGCAATTGCCTATATCATCACTTAAACATACTGATCAAGGATTTTTTCCGGATGCACTAAAAGAGGCGAGGCGTGTGTCAAACCGATTTTCAAGAGTGGAGACAAAGAAGATTCAAATAATTATCGCCCAATTTCAATCTTACCGACCATATCCAAAGTGTTTGAAAGACATATTGCATCACAGTTACAATCATATTTTATAAAATATGTTATCATTCATGATACCCAATCAGGTTTTAGACAACAGCATTCGTGTCAAACGGCGCTCATTCATGTAATAGATTCATGGTTAAAAGATGTGGATTTAGGAAAATATGTTGTTGCGGTTTTTTTAAGATCTGAAGAAGGCATTCGATTTGGTAGACCACAATATACTTATACATAAACAGCATTTGTATCATTGTTCAAATAAAACGGTCAGACTGTTTACATCGTACCTTTCAAACCGGACACAGTTCATGAAACATGGTACTTTCACTACAAACAAATTGTTAGTGACATCAGGCGTACCCCAGGGTTCGATCCTGGGGCCGCTTCTATTTCTAATATATTTCAATGATATTGCTTATACAACTACCACAGGAAAGTTATAACTGTACGCGGATGATTCCACTCTATATGAAGTTGACCATGATATTCTTAAAGTACAAACCCGACTTCAGGCTAATTTGAAAGCAATGAATAGGCGGAGTGATGAAAATAATATGGCTCTACATTCCACTAAAACTAAATGTATGATTATAACTTCACATATTAAACACAGAGCACTAAATAACAACCATGTGCTATTACAATTAAACATTAATGAGTCGTAAATAGAAAATGTTAACGTTAAAAAGATACTCGGAATTTATGTTGATAATACGTTATCATGGAATGTACAGATATCAAAACTGAGTTTCAAAATTAATTCTAAAATTGCTCTTTTTAAAGAAAATTGTTTATTTCTTGACGGATGATATGAAGAAACTGTACTACAATGCTTACATCCTGTCGACCATGGACTATTGTTGCCGAATATGGGCTAAGGGGAACAACATCAATAAGATCAATAAGATAAATAAGCTACAAGTAAAAGTAGCGCGAATTATAATGCATAAATCTTACAAAACTGGGTGCAAATCACTACTGAAAGAATTACAATGGCTATCAGTTTCAGATAGATATCAGTATCACATAGCTGTTCTAGTATACAAAGCAAAATATAATCTCGGTCCAAATTATATACGCAAATTATTAACCTTTTCCAGCAGTAACATATATAGCCATCGATCTATTAAAAACAATGATTTAGTAACTC
The DNA here is from genome assembly GCA_037043455.1 of Cyrtodaria siliqua. Classification (NCBI taxonomy): domain Eukaryota; kingdom Metazoa; phylum Mollusca; class Bivalvia; order Adapedonta; family Hiatellidae; genus Cyrtodaria; species Cyrtodaria siliqua. The sequence goes on from JAWPHD010002983.1 coordinate 205,116, forward strand.
TCAAGCCACGTACAAATTATATGAAAAAAATCCTTTACATTTGTAAGTGCTCAAGTATGGAATAGTGTGCCTGTACAGATTCGTTCATCATCGTCGTTATATTCATTTACATATGCATATTGTGTGTGTGTGCGTGCGTGCGTGCGTGTATGAGTTTTTGCAGAAGGCCACATTGAAAATAAGATGTATATGATGTATGCTATATAATTATAATGTGTTACCTTCTATAAATAAAGCTTTTATTATTATTATTATTATTATTATTATTATAGATATCTAATGACACCACCCCCCACCCTCGCCCCCACGTGAAATCTGTTTTTTTAAACCTATTTCTGTGTTGTTCTAGTCAATTTTACACACTTACACAAATAGCTATCTTAAGCCCCCTCCCCTCGCCCCCACTCGAAACATTATTATTTTACAAATTTCTATGTTGTTTCAGCCAATTCTTACACACTTACACATATAGCTATCTTATGCCCCACACGACCCCACTCGAAACCCGTTTTTCTATCATTTTCTGTGTTGTTTTAGTCAATTCTTACACACACATATAGCTAAAATAAAAAAATTAACTAAATATTTCTGTGTTGTTGTAGTAAATTCTTACACACTTACACATATAGAAATATTATCCCCTCACCCCCTCCCCCAAACCCAGATTTTTTTCCATTTTTGACACCCATCGCACCCCATCTCACCCCGCCGCCCCCTCCCCGCTCCCCCCCCCCCCCCCATCCCCACCCTAACCCACCTGAAACTCATGTTTATCTAATTATTTCTGTGTTGTTTTGACCATCATCCAACCATCAGAAAACAAGGCCCACTGGAAATACAAACCCCATCATAACCTATATCAATGATCCACACCGCCCCACCCACACACCCCATCCCCAAACCATCACCCACTCCATCATCACCACCACCCAAATGTTTTTTGTTTGTTGTTTACATATCTCTGTGTTTGTTTTTATTGTTTTCATTTTCCATTATTTGGATATTAAATTTGAACGCAATCGTTATTTACATATAAAACAATTTAGAGTAAATTCAGATACACAGATGAAATATCAATAAAAAAAAACTGAAATGAGGCCACAATTAAAAATTGCTAGATTCTCATTCCCTCCCTACCCGAGTTGCCTTTCGATCACAGATTTCTTTCAAATGACAGCAATTTTGGATTAAAACTGATAAAATAAATCACAACCTGCCCAAGATTTTACTATAATTTGTATGAGATTGTAACAGTAATTTTATATCGGCCCAAGTTTCTATACCCGACAGCTCTTGTTTTACTTTTCAGAACCCAGCAGAATGTTCCACAGCTAGGAAATTGGTGTGCTCTATAGTTTATCATTGCGGCTTTGGGTGTCATATCCACCTCATAATGTACTGCCTTGTACAGGCATACGCTACAAACCGAACACTTATACTGGAGTCTAAAGGATGGCATTATGAAAAAGGAGGCTGGGAGACCATGTTTCAGCCGCTCAGTAACACCTGTACGGATGCAAAAGGATCTAGTATAGAGAAATGGACAAGTATATATCTTCTATAAAGATAAATAGACTGTTTTCATTGCTATATTATTGTTTACTCTTAGAGGCCAATAGACATATTTGTGAATGACATTGAATTAAAACCGGATGACTTTCAATAAAATGTCGAATGCCTAACTCATGCATGACCTGTTGAAATATACCATTCATATAATTTGACCCTTGATCAGACTGGACATATTTAGGAAGGCAAACTAACGTGAAAAACTTGACCAGAGCCTTCACAATAGATTTTGTTTTAATATTCGTAAGTGGAATAGCTTCAAGAAATCTTGTTGACGCACACATAATTGTCAACAAATATTGATTACCAGAATTGGTCTTAGGCAAGGGGCCAACACTGTCCACTATTATTTTACTGAAAGGTTCACATCAAATGCAGGAATAGGCTGAAGATGGGTTTTGGGAATCTTCTGATTGGGTGTTCCTACCATTTGACATATATGCCAAGACCTATAGTATTGACATCTAAATGACCTGACAAAGGAGTTTCATGGGCTAAATTGAGAATCTCTGACGATATGAACTAGGAACCACAAGTTGGTAATTTACAGTCCATTCATCTTCAACGGGGACATCAGGTGGTCGCCATTTTCTCATCATGGTCCCATGTTTAGTAAATTTACAAACTGGGACTTGTGACGCTTCTTCTTCGCTAACGGCCCTATGAAATCAGCTAGACATATCAGGATCTCTACGCTGTTCACTTATAAGATCTTGATAGTTTGTCATGATATTTGTCAATCCAACAACTAAAAGGAGAATGATCTTAGAAGTTAATATCAAAAGAAAGAGCCTCTCAATGGCCTTTTTTGACATATCTCGAGTAACTGCATAAGCCGGATACAAGTCAGGTATGTCCTGCTCAACGAGATCAGAAGTTTGATCTAAAGAAGGCATGTCAGATACAAGTGGATTAACCACGACCTTATCTCCACCTAGGTCATTGCCTAGTAACACATGGACACCTTCAAATGGTACAGAAGATATTATTCCCACAAAGACACAGGTCCATGCACTAACCAAATCTTACGACAAATAAATAATATGTAGAGGGACAGTCAAAAAACCGTACTCTACCCCTAGAATATGTACATTAGTACCAGAATAAGTCTTCTCAGAAAAAGGCAGTATATCTGCTAATAATAATGATATCTGTGTCTCGCAAAATCTTAATAGGGATAGGCTTTGTCGAATTACCAACTAGTCACCAATTAGTGATATAGAACCTTCAGACATGAATGGTTCATAAATCTCCATAACAGAATCAGACTGCGATTTTGTGACTTCAATAATTGCATTGTTTCCAAGGTTTAGACCTTAAAGAGGTGAGACCAGTAGTTTTACACCTTTTTTTTGTTGTTGTTCATTTTTTTAAATTAAGCAATCAACAATCAGACTGATGTTAAGAATGTTATGACAAATAAATAATATGTAGAGGGACAGTCAAAAAACCGTACTCTACCCCTAGAATATGTACATTAGTACCAGAATAAGTCTTCTCAGAAAAAGGCAGTATATCTGCTAATAATAATGATATCTGTGTCTCGCAAAATCTTAATAGGGATATGCTTTGTCGAATCACCAATTAGTCACCAATTAGTGATATAGAACCTTCAGACATGAATGGTTCATAAGTCTCCATAACAGAATCAGACTGCGATTTTGTGACTTCAATAATTGCATTGTTTCCAAGGTTTAGACCTTAAAGAGGTGAGACCAGTAGTTTTACACCTTCTTTTTGTTGTTGTTGCTTTTTTTAAATTAAGCAATCAACAGTCAGACTGATGTTTAGAAGTACTAAGTGAGAGGGTATATTGAATGAAGAATGCTGCTGAGGGCTTGATACCTTGTGAGTTAATGAATAGTCGTCAGCTAAGCGAGCAGCGTCTTCGACGGTGTCAGCCTTTTGCTTATCCAAATAGGTTTTAACGTCATTGTTAATACACTTTTTGAACTCTTCAATTAAAATAAATTGCCTTAATATTTCACGATTGCTCTCAATTTGCTTGGATGTACACCATCTGTCAAATAGCTGTTCTTTAGTTCTTTAGTTCGAGCGAATTCAACATATGTTTTATCATTTGCTTTCTTACCATTTCTAAATTTCTGCCTATATGCCTCATAAGGCTTTTAAGATAGCATCTTTAACCGTTTGGTGTGAGGAACTTTGGTCTACAGTTAACCGAGTGTAAACCTCACGGGCTTTTCCAATTAAAGCACTCTGTGAAAGTAATGTTCATTGTTCCTTCGACCATTTCAAATTCTCAGCAATTTTCTTGAAAAGTCGGTACTGATCTAAAATGTTTAGTAACGTCAAAAGAAGGCAAATGGGAGGATGGCGATCTAGGCGAACCCGCCTTGTTTGCCAAATCCATTTTCCGCATCTCTAATTCAAATTCTCTTCTTTCTTTTTCTTCTTTAAATTTCAATTCCATTTCTTTTTCTTTCAATTATTTTTCTATTTTCAATTTTTCAATTTCTTTTAGTCTATTTAAATTTTTTCAATTTATTTTAATTTTTCCACTTCCATTTGTCTCAATTCAATTTATTTCCTGTTTTATAATTATATTTCTTTTAATTTTAATTCAGCCTCTGTTTCTACTAACAAGTTAATGCACTTTCATCAAACATTTCTTCTTCTACCATATATTTTACAAAAATATTCTTAATGTCAGATTTTCTTATGGAAGTTTTAAATTGTATTAATTAATAATTTTGAGCAAGCAAGAGCAAGTCATCCTTTTTCAGTTTATCAAACTCCTCCTGGGTAGGCGAAGCAACACATATTTAAAGATCAAACACCATTTGGTTGCTGCCGGTTCAACTTTTTATAATATTAATAATTTACTAGAACTTGTTAAATTTGTACTTTTATTATTTTTTATTATTTTATTATTAATATTGCCGAAAACAATGTATCAATAATAAAAGCGTTCGAAAATGTTTCTCATCCGGGACGAGCTCCAAATTTCTGTTACGGATAAAATGTAACAAGAAAGGAAGTAAAACCAGCAACAACTGTTTTTAAAATATAATCAAAAAATATGGCATGTCAACAAGCAACAACTTGTGACCATAGTTGATGAATAAATTACTGATCCTGAAATCATTTCATATAGTCTCTTACAGCCTCTATTTTCTCTCAGTTAACATTTTGCAATAAGTCTGAATTATCTTACAGTAGGCTCGAAATAGGTCCTTAAATAAATCATTTTCAAATGCGCCGATGGAAATCGTTTGTATGGCATTGATGTGGGAGGACATCGGAGAAGCTCGGAGAAAATTAACATGTCTGATTGGGAGACCACTTCCCTCTAATACACAACGCCGAGGCGGATATTCGAATTCAGATAGCCTTGTCAATTGTACTAGTCATAGTAGTAAACAAATACACAATCCCTGAAATGTAAATAAAGAAAAATAATGTGTTCTTTTATTTTCGTTTTAAATAACAGTAAACACAAAAGAAGAAGCACAGGTGATGACATTGTCCCTCACTCAATGTACGCCTTTATGTCCAGCGTATATGCCACTGGCGATTCCTGAAGATTTGGCCGATAGTTTGATGAGTTTCCATGGTGATCCATCTGTCTGGTGGGTTGGCCAATTTATGAAGTATGTGACACGCCCCAAAACACATTTGGAAAACCATTTACAGACCGCCACCTCTAGGATTGGGTTTGTGAATCCGGTCGTAGGGTATGTGCATGCTTATTACTTTATGTTTTGAAGTATTTCCTACACGTATAGTTAACAGCAACAACATGTCAGATAGTATTATATTTGACTACAATAATTGAAGAATTGTGATTGAATTGCAACGATGGTTACAGTAGTATCCCACCAACAACAGCCACATTATGTAAACGTATGTACACGTTATTTGAGAATCCATTCTCTATAGATACAATATGAGCGGCTTTTACCATCCAGGCAAAAGCCCAAATCTGCAGCGTTGTATTAAGAGTTACCAACTCATAATTTATTTTCGCATATTCAGACATGGGTTCCTCAGACATGGGTATTTCGGGAACCCATGTATAAACTTATACTTTTAATCGGCAATATACATTATTATTGCATACGCATTTACAAGCTCCGTTTATTTTCAATAGAACAGAAACGTCAATATTATGATGTTATTAATTAAGTGGTTTCATATTGGCCCAGTTATTGGTCCAAGGACTGTCATATTGGACCAATAACCGGGCCAATATGACAGTCCCAGGACCAATAACTCGGACAATATGAAACCACTTAATTAATGACAATTTTATTAATAAACAGCCACTACGGTATAATTTGTTTTTAATCAAATTATTTTGACATACTTTGCGTTTATTTATAGTAGCGTTAATTACATTAATATGTCAAAAAGCGAGTGCGAATGACGTTACTTAACGTGAATGACGTCACTTAAATCTGAGCGCGAATGACGTTACTTAACGTGAATGACGTCACTTAAATCTGGTATTGGCGAGTTTCTTCATATTGGCCTTGTTTTTTCATATTGGCCGACTTCCGGTTCATATTGGGCGAGTTTGCGTCGTATTGTGTGTAGAGTTTCTAGTAAAACAAGGCTAATATAGCTAAGTTAATTAATAATCACTCATATTGACGTGTAGTCGCTTATTGACGTGTAGTAACGTCATATTGGGTGTGTAATGTATATTCGTTTGTGATTGGTGCAATTTTCTGTTCATGCCAAAGAAAGTATGTCACGTGATGTAAACAATGTTCATTTGTGAAAATTCCAACAACGTAACGGCAATATGTTTGTTTCAAAGATACAGTTTTGGTGAAAATTAAATGTTAAAACCTATTTTATTGTTCTAATTTAAAAATGCGTATGCAATAAAAAGGTTATTAGATTTATATTGGGATATATGCACTCGTTCTTTTGAGCACTAAAGTCGCGCAATATTAATACGCAAAAGTATTTGTCCACATATCCCAATACAAATCGAATAACCTATAATTATATGACTTGAGCACCTGGATAGAGTTTTGATAAATGGTTTTGTAGTGTAATGTTGTCGTTATTGGGCGGGTTAGTGACTTTTACACGTAAAGGTATGCATACATTCATCCAACATTTTAATTATTTAGCTAATGCAATGTTTGTCAGAGTCGACAATTATTTCTTGATATTTGATTGTTTTTGGTTTCAGTGTTCACGTTCGAAGAACAGACAAATTAATTCGTGAGGCAAAGTTCCATGGTATAGACGAATACATGGTACACGTTGAAAAATGGTATAATGAGTATGAAACACGAGTTCCTGGTGTACGCCGTAATGTTTTCTTGGCAACAGACGAGCCTACGCTACACGATGAAGCACAGAAACTGTGAGTGAAACATGCGATTGTTTGAGTACCGATCAACCACGATTACAATTTACTCAGCGACGGCAATTAATGCTTTTGCAAATATTTCATCGGGTTTACCACACATTTTCAACTAAATCACATTTATGTTTCTATAAGTTTTTACAATACATATACAACAAACAATTGTAGACTAAAATCAACAATTTGAAAGTTACATAGCAATTGAATTTAAATCATATAATTATATATTTTATAAGTTATTACGTTTTCAGATATGTTTGCATTGTTATAAACGTCTTGCTTAATTAAAACAAAGTTTATCTTATTTTGTATTCGTCGACGTGCTTAATTAAAAACTAAATCACTTTATTCGTTGTAGGCGTGTCTTTATTTGTAACTTCTTTTAGACCAGCTCATTACGAAATCGCGAAATCGGGTATTTAAAGCTACAGACGCTATACTTAAACTGATTAACTCATGGATATGAATAAGTCACGGGTGAAGTAGTTTCAATTCGACGAACGGCCAAAAGTCGGTTTATCAGCCATAAATCGATGTGTTAAATATGTTACTTACACGCAATGTTTGAATGTTGCATGTTTATTATTGATTTGGCCTTGAAGAAGAGTTAAAATTAGTATAGATGTAAACATGTTTACCATTTACGCAAATTATTGATGAACATTTATTTAATATGATGAAATTTGGACTGTTCTCATTGGACTGCTTTAGTGGGGAAGCATACTCTAGGAGCAACTCAACAGTTTAGAAGATTAGTATTCAGTAAAGCGTTAAATTTGAATTGGATGCTTTTAAACATATAACATATATTTGTGAGAGGATTACACCACTTATTTTGCTCATTCATAATAACACTAAAATTGGATATTTGGACTAAATCGGAAATATTGGCAATTAATTTGGATGGAAAGGACAATTAACATTTGGATTAAAGAGACACTTACTGTTTTGGATTAAATAGACAATTGCTAATGTGAATTAAAGGAACATTGGATAATTTTATTTGAACTTAATTCAAAATTGGATATAAATGAAAAACTGGATTTGTGTATTCCGTAAGAGACTGTTTTATGCGAATAGACTTGTTAATTATAGTTTTCGTGTTTCTGGTTTTGCTTCGTTTCTCGTTACATTTAAAACTTGTAACACATATCACATTTGATCTAGCCTTGGCACAGGTAACATCGATAATATGCGGTTCCGAATATCATTTTTAACGGAGGACCTCATTTACTTCAGATTTTGTTTGTTTGTTTGAATTGTGTTTTACGTCATTTTCAACACATGCAAGGTTATATATGACGGTCATTTTTTTGTGGTGGGCGCAGACCACCCACTTTTCCTGGGTAGAACCAGTACTGTACACCTCCCGTCATCCGTAAGAATCGACACTTCCTCACTTACAAGTCGAGCTCCCAGTGTGATTCGAACCCGCAGCGGTGAGAGACGAAGGTTTACAACGCAACGTCGTTAACCATTCGGCCACGGAGACGCTCATTCATTAACTTCAGAAACACCGAGCAATGCACATCGTATATGTACTCAGGTATCATTATGATTTACACTAAAACATGTTTGTCTCTTTCCTGATTCGAATACACGACCTTCCAATCTACATTCCGACGTGCTTACCGCTGCGAACGTGCTTACATCTTGAGAATATTATATATTTAGTAACATATATAATGATGCAAAATAACTTAACATATTTGAACGAACCTGAAGACGCATCAGTATAATATGCTCCGTCATCTCGCACATGTAAACAACCATGCGTGGTGTATTACTAAGTATTATCAATTTAACTAAGATTCCGTATCAAAACTTTAGTCTCGAGATGTTGTTTAGCGGATGATAAGTTGGTGCTGGTGGGTGAACTGTAGTTATAACGTATTGACTAGTTAGTGTTAGAACTTATACAACATACCAAAACTATTCCGTGGTGTAGTGGTAAAACCTTCATGGTACACATACAACTGCAATTTCCCTGGTCAAATCCCGTTCCGGACAACTCTTTTGTTTTATGAACGTATATTATCGATGTTATCTGTACGAAGGTTAGATAAAATGTGATATTTTACGCATCGATTTCTGACTTATATACCTACATTGTGAAAGTGAATCGAATTGAAACTACTTCATCAGTGACTAATTAATATTCATGAACTAGTAACAGTTTACGTATAGCGTCTGTAGCTCTATTATTGTTATGCAAATTTGAAATAATCCTACTACATGTACTAGGAAACATGTTTATAAAAGCATAACTATTATGTACATAATATGTTACAATACCGAATAAATTCCGGTTAGAAATATCTTTTTAAATCCACCTACTTGCTAAACCGTTTTCATAGGCATAATTATTACTTGCATTGTATACATCTTATTTATTCCGCCTTTGATTGTATTTATGACAACCTGTGTAATCATATCGTGATTTATTAGAAAATAAATGAAGCCAAGTGTTGCATAAATGATATATTACACTTTTCTCGCAGTCCATTATGTTTTTAAATAAGAATTTTATCCGAAATAAGCACTGATCAACAATGTTCTCTTATAAATTAACGCCATGTTCATGACTATTTTCAGGTATCCGAATTACACATTTATAAGTGACCACCAAGCTACAAAGGCAGCTGGTGTTTACACACGCTATTCAAGGTCGTCGTTACTGGGATTGATACAAGATCTCCATTTCCTCTATCACAGTGATTTCCTTGTGTGCACATTTTCATCAAATGTATGTATCATTTTGTGTTTGTTAATATGTATATCTAATTGGTAAAGGTTAATTCATAGAACTGTTTTCTAAGTAGGTAAACGTTGGTTTCTTGTTTCTGTGTCACGTTCCTTTCCTCCAAACACACTTTTCCTCTCACATTTATCACTACCAATTTATCACTATCAGCCCTATCGGTCCCCTCCAGTTTGTTAATGTATATGAATGGACTCAAGAGTAATCGTGAACTAGCTGTATGTGCACAATGTCATTAGTATTAAAGGATAAACTTGGTATTGACATAACAGAACTGATTTACATGTTTGCGATCAGACAAGCTGAAGTGGGGGTATGTTTGCTTGTTTAAAACTGGAAAAGTGACAAATACGATATACAAATAGTTAATAAGTCATACGAAAGAATACTTGAGATACAGCTCACTGTGTCATGGAGTTCAATCTACTTATATGTCCTTGCTACTTACATCCTGAAAACTCTATATGGGGTTGTGACATTCAGGGTTTGTATGTGCATATACTTACCCAGATTAACATATTTGGTGACTGCGATTCTATGTTTCTTGCGGTGGACTTCACTTTGCGGATCGGAACTTTAGAAGAAATACTTACCGAAATAGATTATTTTCCTACTCGAGCCCCTCTGGACAGAAGCATTAATCAGCACGGCCACGATGTGTTTAGTTTAAAGATGTTTTATTAATTATATGTACAACTAATTCATATATACAAGACAAGAAATAAAGAATCGGAAGAAAGCATAATGCTTCATAAGTTTCTTTCCTTATACGATATGTTTGAATTTTCCAACGACGCTAGCTGCGGTAAACAAAATTGTAGTATCAAAATCGAGTATGTTACATCGATATCACCTAAAGGGAAATCCGACGTTGATTGTGTTCCCACGTATTCGTATTTCAATAGGACAGTTCGTTTACTATTTATGTGTAATAGCCATAACTTGCATGGACGTCTAAGGCAAAGTTCAAGATTACCCGATCACTATGTGCCCGTGACCCAGATATCGGTTAATCCTAACAATAAAATACTAATGAAAAGCTTATTATATATATACATACCAGAGATACAAACTAAATACAACTCCTGTGAACTATGAACAGGGGCATTTCAGAAAATGATTTTCTGGAGATTAACAGAACGGTCATGTGAGACTCACTGCGAAATACGTACAAAATACAGTAATATGTACTGATAAGGAATCCTTTTTCGAAGCAACCAAGATAATAAAGTAGCAAACTCAGTTTTATTGAGTCTGTTCATGAAAGGTAATGTAAGACACACTACCTCTCACGACGCCCATAGCACCAGCTTACGCGTTAATCTACTTCAAAGCCATCAATATTGGTCTCGTAAGTAAAGTATGCCATTAAATTTCGAACGAGTCTGTTCATGAAAGGTAATGTAATAAACAGCACCTCTCAAGTCCCCTAGCACCCGCTTAAGCGGTATTTTACTTCAAAGCATCTCTCACGCCCCCGAGCACCGACGTACGCGGTAATCTACTTCAGATCCACAATTTGGGCTCGTAATGAATGCAATTATGTTTTGAACGAGATGTATCCAATGCCCCGTTTCACGATTCGTCTAAAAATACTAACAGCAGTATGAAACACTGCAATACGTACTGATAACGGACAATACATACTGATAACGGACAATACGTACTGATAACGGACAATAAGTACTTATAACGGACATCCTTTGTAACTCTGCAATACGTACTGATAACGGACATCCTTTGTAACTCTGCAATACGTACTGATAACGGACAATACGTACTGATAACGGACATCCTTTGTAACTCTGCAATGCGTACTTATAACGGACATCCTTTGTAACTCTGCAATACGTACTGATAACGGACAATACGTACTGATAACGGACATCCTTTGTAACTCTGCAATACGTACTGATAACGGACACCCTTTGTAACTCTGCAATACGTACTTATAACGGACATCCTTTGTAACTCTGCAATACGTACTGATAACGGACATCCTTTGTTACTCTGAAATACGTACTGATAACGGACAATACGTACTGATAACGGACATCCTTTGTAACTCTGCAACACGTACTGATAACGGACATCCTTTGTAACTCTGCAACACGTACTGATAACGGACATCCTTTGTAACTCTGCAATACGTACTGATAACGGACAATAGGTACAGATAACGGACATCCTTTGTAACTCTGCAACACGTACTGATAACGGACATCCTTTGTAACTCTGCAATACGTACTGATAACGGACAATACGTACAGATAACGGACATCCTTTGTAACTCTGCAATACGTACTGATAACGGACATTACATACTGATAACGGACATCCTTTGTAACTCTGCAATACGTACTGATAACGGACAATACGTACAGATAACGGACATCCTTTGTAACTCTGCAATACGTACTGATAACGGACATTACATACTGATAACGGACATTACATACTGATAACGGACATCCTTTGTAACTCTGCAATACGTACTGATAACTGACAATACGTACTGATAACGGACATCCTTTGGAAGCAACAAACACAAGAGGAGAATAAAGTAGCAGACTCGTTTCTTTAATCTGTTCATGAGAGGTAATTTAGGTAGCACGCCCCCTAGCACCGGCTTAAGATGTATTCTACTTCCAAGCCACATATATATATTTATTTATTATTATTATTATTATTTAAATAGTTTAAACCTTAGTGTAATGACTTGTTGATAGAAGGATGGAATATCATGAATATGAGTAAAATATCGCGATGTCTTGATATGTTGAAAACAGGAGTTTACGTGCTACCAAATAAATGTTGCATACAATGGCTTGGAAAGAATTAGAAATAATTTTATGAAAATATGAGGGATCTTAAAATGTGGAGCTCAAAATCTACTTTAAGTTAGCAGGTAACAACACTGGTCTTGAAATAAATAGGTATAGCTTACAGACTTGCGTATACAAATCAATGTAAATAGTTGAATAAAATCAAATTAAACTTTTTAGATACTCCTCTTTGGTAGGGTAAAATCATTTACTCAATTTACATTGAAATCATGTCAGTATTTGCTATCTATTGTTCAACTGTGCTGGTATGATATATATCAATAGAGCTAGCCAGTTATAAGCTAAATCGAATCAGCCACAGCCAGATGACTTACTTACTATGACATCAAAACATTTAACTGCGAATGTGATGTATTTCACTTCAAGACAATATCTGGATGATAACTGAAGTGTTTTAGATGATGACAATGCAGTGTTCGAAATGTGTAAATATCTCTTTTCTAACGTGTACAATGCTGGAGGGAACAGTGATTTTGACGACTTTTCTAATGTGTACAATGGTGGAGAGAACAGTGATTTTGGCGAGAAGAATTATGATAATACAAAACATCACAAACACGTTATTGAAATGAATACGTTAGACCTTCTTTATACACCACATGAACCACCAAACCGAGTGTACATGAATGGTCTGGAAATGTTGTGTTTTGTTAACCACATCCGAGTCAAAATATATTCACTTACAGAAACCGTCGAACAATATAAATATTTGAGAGTTATCTTCCACGATCAGTTGGACTACTGAACGCACTGTGATGCCACAGCACAAGTCGTCGAAAGATTGCTTGGATGTGTGACATCAAAAATTCATAACCAGAAGAATTTCGCTTTTCAATTCTTATGAAAATCTATTTTACAAATGCGTTGTTCGATTCTAGACTGCGGTTCCTAAATTTGGGGCTTTTTAAATCTTCAACAGTCGACATTGTACAGAATCGAGTAATTATATATAACCATGGCAAACACATGTTTGCGCCGACAACATCAATTATTAGTGACACCGGTTAGCTACCCAGTAAACAAAGACAATGGTTATAGATGTTATGGTATTAAAACAGACTCATCTTTCTGGACAATAATGAAATTTAAAAAAGAAAACCGGTTTTCAGTCATGATTACCAAGTGTGATTCAATAACTGGTGTAGTGATGTATGTTATATAGGGTTTGACTTCTCTTGATTTAAATTACATTTTTAGCTAGAGATCCTTAGTTGATTTACAGCTTTACCATGTTTACGAGGTTAATTTTATATCCTATTTTATCACATAGCATGGTTTCTGGGAGTGCAATAAAGCCATGACTTATTTCTCGTAATACACTAGTGAATGAGGACCGAATCACTGTGTTTGTTTACAGTAAAACATTTAATCCCAATTGTTTGCATGGTATATCATACGGTACGTTCAGACGACTAAATTATTTATCATTATTTGAAATCTTACTTCATAAAATGAATGTTAAAATGTTAAACGAAACGTTAAATTTAGTTTAAAGTGTCGCATTATTTGTAGGGCGAACGCAGTTACAGCCGCGTAACGAAGCGATGTCGTGTAAACAACAAAACGACGTCATGATTTGTCTTACAAATAAGGAAAATTGACAACATTAAAGTGAGACTATCATGTCGTTGGTGTGTTATGTGATAAACAGAAGGGCCTCGTATCCTATCATTTTATCCAACTCGTTTATTAAAATCAATAATACACAGTCACTCATGTAAGATCCTTTATATATTACACTACATGTACGACAGAAAGTGGTCACTCAAGATTACTGAGGTACAAAATGTTCAATTTACACTTCTCAAAAAAAACTTCTCACCTGAAAAAATATATACGTAACTTCAGCTATGACATCTTAATACTACATTCGAGGGTTCAGTGTAAAACTATTGTATCTCCTTCGTTATTCTTATGTAGTTACAATAGTTTTGCGCTGACCCCTCGAGTCCTGTAAGAGACTGTTCGCAATGTAATAGAGTCGCCAAAATGATAGGCTGTGTAAATATTATGACATGCCCCGACATAGAGCATGAATTGAACATCATCGTTTAAAGTTTTCCGGCCATGTTTTATTTCATGAACATGTTTATGTTTATTTAAATCGAAATCAATACACAACAATATATATTTACAATTGACACATTGCAATATCTGTGAAAAGCTAGAATAAGATTTTATTTGAACAGGTAAATTAATCCACAGGTAAATGTATTTATCAATAATCTGGCAATAGTTGTTCAGCTATACAATTCAGATTTACCTCATTTCCCCGTGCAGTCACGCAGTAGTAAAAGTAGTATCTACGTCATTCAAATAATACTTATTTTTTATATACAACTTAGTAGCAGTTTTCAATATATGTTTCTCTCCGGGACTAACAAGAACTGTTCCTGGGATGTTTAAATTTGTTAATTGATAATACTACAAAAAAGGGTGGCCATTCATCTTTAATGTTCAAAATATTATTCTCTTCCATCCACTATATTTGGCGCTCTAATCAGCAAAAATGGCGTGCTCTTACTGACGTTTTCTTTTACTGTTCTGGCTTTGTCAGATTACTTGCTTTGCGGATTTGTATTCTTTTTTATATTTATATATATGCATGATCATCTAATGCTGCCTAGTGCGTTAGAGGAAATAACCTGGCGAGAATTTCATTATTTACACTCTCGTTTGATTGGGATGACAATACGTAAGAGTGAGATTTGGTGCACCCTAGAACCTAGTTTAAACACCAGAGTCCGTATTTATAAAGCTTCTTAGCAATATCTTAATTTAAGTCAAAATTTATCTTTTTTTAAAACACATTTTTTCTACCATTTTAACACATCTTCTTTATATGTTTAATAATGCTATGGATTAATAAACCACACAGATAAACAGTTATCTTAAAATGTATGCTCTGTAGTGTCGCTTAGAGGTTTACAAGCATATTTGAAAATATGTAAAAATCTTAAATTTTGACTTAATAAGTAATATATTCTACTTCAGTTGCTTTATGAATACCGGCCCTGGTGTACTTTTGTCATTCCCCATTCCAACACGGTAGCCTCATCGTCAACCAGTTTATGTCTTTGATGACGCATACCTTAACTTCTAGTTGTTCTTGTAACTGTTGTTTGTTTCGATGCGTGCTTTTGAACTGTACATTTCTTATTTGACTTGTATAACCACTTTTAAGCTACTATCACCAGAAAATGAACTCGAATTATTTATGTGAACTCATATCCGAAAGTTTTAAGCTTTATTTTAAGGCATATTTATATCATCAAAACTGTTTGAATGTGTCCCTTTAATTTTTTTCTAAACTCGGGATTAATATGTTTGACTATATTGTTAATTAAATATGTCATGTAAAATCACTGTACCTTATCGGCTTTGTGCATGCTTAACGACATGACCGTTACTCGAGTTTTACACTTTAAAACAGGCTCTAACTCAGGAATATGTATGAGGGAAGTTTGAAGTAAATTCAACAAAAAATATCACTGTAAGTGACAAATGTCCCCGAAGTCACCTTTGACCTCTAAGTATGACCTTGACCTTGAAGCTAAGGATCTGGATTTTGTGCGCGACACGTCGTTTGGTTGTGGTGAGCACTTGTGCCAAGTTATTTGGAAATCCGTCAAGGCATGCAAAAGTTATTGACCGGACACGATTTGACCTTTGACCTCTAAGTTTGACCTTGACCTTGGGGCCACAGACCTGGATTTTGTGTGCGACACATCGTCTTGTTGTGGTGAGCACTTGTGCCAAGTTATTTGAAAATCCGTCCATGAATGCCAGAGTTATTGGCCGGACACAATTTGACTTTTGACCTCCAAGTGTGACCTTGAACTTGAAGACCTATGTTTTGGGCGCAACACATCGTCTTGTTATGGTGATCACTTGTGCCAAATTATTTAAAAATCCCTGCATGGGTTGTGACGTAACGGTCCGGACACGAAATTGCGTACCTGTTTTTGACCTATGAACTTCAAGTGTCCTTGAACTTTGAGGTACGGACATGGGTTTTGCGAGCGACACATCGTCTTGTTATGGTGATCATTTGTGCCAAGTTATTTAAAAATCCCTGCAGGGGTTGTGACGTTACGGTCCGGACACGAAATTGCGTACCTGTTTTTGACCTATGAACTTCAAGTGTGACCTTGACGTTTTAGGTACGGACTTGGATTTTGCATGCGACACATCGTCTTTTTATGGTGATCACTTGTGCCAAGTTAATTAAAAAAACATGCAAGATTTATAAGGCCTAAATTAAATTATTGTTTGTTTTCCCTTTACCTGCCGACCCAAATGTTTAGCCCCGCTGGTTGCAACAAGCAATACAAAAGTGTACAAAGTTGGTGCATGTAATAGCAGTCAACCTTACAGTGTTATGTAATGTAATAGCACACATTAAATAGTAATTACAAACACACAATATGCCATTGTAAAATAGATGGATCTACATGTTAAAAAATATATCATTTAAATTTTTAAAAAACATGAAGAAAATATAATTTTAACAAATAAAATAAAATAATTTACCTACCTACCTACCTACCTACCTAACTACTCACAATATTTTAATTTAGGCCTAAGCCAGAAATCGATGCGTTTACTTCTTTTGAATGCTTAGAATTTTCTATAAATATCGATTCTATTCATCATCCATACGGGCTGGACATGCATATCTCTCTCTCACACACAGCAAATATATATAATCTTTGTCTAATTATATTGTCACAGTATATTAAAGCTGGCGTGTGTTAGAATTTCAGAATAACAAGTTCACATGAGAAACATCATATTGGTTACAATTGCAGGTTGGTAGAGCAGCCTACGAGTTGATGCAAACGCTTCACGTTGACGCCTCCCAGTGGTACAAGTCATTAGATACGATGTACTTCGTTTTTCAAAAGGACTTTGAGTACAATGTATATCATGACCTGATAGCAATTGAAGATCATGTTGCTAAACCAAATCTCAGTGGCAAGGAGATTGACCTGCGGAGAGACGACCAAATCTGTATAAGAGAGAATTTTTGGAATGGTTATTTAAAGGGAACAAATCAACGGACCAGAGAGACCGGATTGTTTCTATCGAACAAGACAGTAGTTAAGTACGTGAGGACTAAGATGCCTACATATCCCGGCGCGTAACTATGATTTTGAAACGAAAAAGAAACGCAACTCGGGAATGTCCGCTATATATTGTATATACTGCACATTTAATTCCACCTAATATTCCAAAGAAATCCCAAGATGTTTTGTAAAATAAATGTTGTAGTTAATTAGGGAAAGGACACATCTGTGATGTTGTAGACGTTTTAATCACAGTACACTTTGTAACAAGAAAATCATAAATGTTGAAGTTCCTCTTTGAAAAAATGAGCCATTTCAGTACTGTATTTAACGTAAAGAGGTTTTTTTTGCATCCTAAGTTTGCTCACATGCTTGAGCCAAACGCGTACTCTGTCAATAATGGAAA
Source organism: Cyrtodaria siliqua (assembly GCA_037043455.1). Taxonomy (NCBI): domain Eukaryota; kingdom Metazoa; phylum Mollusca; class Bivalvia; order Adapedonta; family Hiatellidae; genus Cyrtodaria; species Cyrtodaria siliqua. Next base: position 223,117 of record JAWPHD010002983.1, read on the forward strand.
TTTTAAGGAATACTATTTACCGAGTTATGTGTTGTTTTAGTCTTTTTTTCGAAAGGAAATGTCTTACGTAGCCATGTACCATTCGAAAAACAGCAGCATATTGTACATACAATATATAGCGGGAATTAGGGCTTTCCACCTTCCAGTGGAAAGACCTATTGTTGTTGTTCGGCAAGATTTTGACTTTATTCTTCTCACCGCCACTTTTCATAGTAAGACTGGTCGCACGGCCTCTAAAGTTTACACAGTGATAGAACTCATTCTGGAATAGTGCCGCGAAGCTTTTGGGGTCATGACGTCATCCAAGATGGTCGCCAGTGACGTCATGATGAAAATCTTGTTAGCGCTAGATCTCAGACATTTATGGACGGATTTGAATGAAACGTTCACAGATTGTAAAGGTCATGGTCTAGTTGTGCAAGAAGGTCATGCGGGGTCATGACGTCATAACGTGATGGCGTCAGAGACGCCAGACGCTTAAAAACTGGAAAAAATCGTCAAAAATACAATTATTGCATGATCATTTTGAAACCTTACCACAATCATGTGTTCATCATCTTCTATCGATCGTGTGAAAAAGGTGTTGATGACGTCATCAAATATGGCGGCCATAGTGGTTTGATTTTAAACAGGCTAAAATAGAAACTTCTAAGTATATTTCGAAAACCGAAGCAGCTAGCGCCAACAATGCCCTCATATATGTGCCACTATGTGACCTTGACCAAGTCTGGGAAAATCAGGTTACCAGATCAAAGGTCAAGGTCATAGGTAAGCGATAGGTGTAAACACGAATAACCACCTATATCTCAGTAACGGTTGAAATTGTTATCAAGAACATATGTACCATTTGTAAGGCCTTTCAATTTACTTTTCAAAAATAAAGTCCACTCAAAACGCAACGTTGGTAAATGGTTGCCATAGGAACCAAAATACGATGACGTCAATGACGTAAAATTTGAAAAATTGACGTAGACACGTAAAATTTGTCAGTTTTGTAGAACTTATGATTGCAAATACGATCGTGAAGTTTATTTTTAGCTGACGTCATTATTGACGTCACAGTAACGTAGAAACGAAAGAAGATTAAAATCGCTTCTACTCAAGAACTACCTGTCCCTTCTTGGTGAATCTTTGTCAAAATAATGTACTTATCTTGTAGTTGTGCATTGCAATTTTTTGGAATTTGGCATCATTCAATATGGCCGCCAGTGAATATCTAAGAAATACCTTGTTCACGCTTCTCTTTCTAAAGATTTCCAGTCTGATAATGATGAAACTTCGCCAAATAATGTGCGTATGGGTGGGACGTGGGGCAGGCGAATATATACACGTGAATATGATACATAGCTCAGACCTAAATATTCAGTGTCGGGCGTAACGCAGTTCCCATCGTGCACGCACATACAGATACGCGAAACCATTATTAGGGCTTTCCACCTTCCAGTGGAAAGACCTATTGTTGTTGTTCGGCAAGATTTTGACTTTATTCTTCTCACCGCCACTTTTCATAGTAAGACTGGTCGCACGGCCTCTAAAGTTTACACAGTGATAGAACTCATTCTGCAATAGTGCCGCGAAGCTTTTGGGGTCATGACGTCATCCAAGATGGCCGCCAGTGACGTCATGATGAAAATCTTGTTAGCGCTAGATCTCAGACATTTATGGTCGGATTTGAATGAAACGTTCACAGATTGTAAAGGTCATGGTCTAGTTGTGCAAGAAGGTCATGCGAGGTCATGACGTCATAACGTGATGGCGTCAGAGACGCCAGACGCTTAAAAACTGGAACAAATCGTCAAAAATACAATTATTGCATGACCATTTTGAAACCTTACCACAATCATGTGTTCATCATCTTCTATCGATCGTGTGAAAAAGGTGTTGATGACGTCATCAAATATGGCGGTCATAGTGGTTTGATTTTAAACAGGCTAAAATAGAAACTTCTAAGTATATTTCGAAAACCGAACCAGCTAGCGCCAACAATGCCCTCATATATGTGCCACTATGTGACCTTGACCAAGTCTGGGAAAATCAGGTCACCAGATCAAAGGTCAAGGTCATAGGTAAGCGATAGGTGTAAACACGAATAACCACCTATATCTCAGTAACGGTTGAAATTGTTATCAAGAACATATGTACCATTTGTAAGGCCTTTCAATTTACTTTTCAAAAATAAAGTCCACTCAAAACGCAACGTTGGTAAATGGTTGCCATAGGAACCAAAATACGATGACGTCAATGACGTAAAATTTGAAAAATTGACGTAGACACGTAAAATTTGTCAGTTTTGTAGAACTTATGATTGCAAATACGATCGTGAAGTTTATTTTTAGCTGACGTCATTATTGACGTCACAGTAACGTAGAAACGAAAGAAGATTAAAATCGCTTCTGCTCAAGAACTACCTGTCCCTTCTTGGTGAATCTTTGTCAAAATAATGTACTTATCTTGTAGTTGTGCATTGCAATTTTTTGGATCTCGGCATCATTCAATATGGCCGCCAGTGAATATCTAAGAAATACCTTGTTCACGCTTCTCTTTCTAAAGATTTCCAGTCTGATAATGATGAAACTTCGCCAAATAATGTACGTATGGGTGGGACGTGGGGCAGGCAAATGTATACACGTGAATATGATACATAGCTCAGACCTAAATATTCAGTGTCGGGCGTAACGCAGTTCCCATCTTGCACGCACATACAGATACGCGAAACCATTATTAGGGCTTTCCACCTTCCAGTGGAAAGACCTATTGTTGTTGTTCGGCAAGATTTTGACTTTATTCTTCTCACCGCCACTTTTCATAGTAAGACTGGTCGCACGGCCTCTAAAGTTTACACAGTGATAGAACTCATTCTGGAATAGTGCCGCGAAGCTTTTGGGGTCATGACGTCATCCAAGATGGTCGCCAGTGACGTCATGATGAAAATCTTGTTAGCGCTAGATCTCAGACATTTATGGACGGATTTGAATGAAACGTTCACAGATTGTAAAGGTCATGGTCTAGTTGTGCAAGAAGGTCATGCGGGGTCATGACGTCATAACGTGATGGCGTCAGAGACGCCAGACGCTTAAAAACTGGAAAAAATCGTCAAAAATACAATTATTGCATGATCATTTTGAAACCTTACCACAATCATGTGTTCATCATCTTCTATCGATCGTGTGAAAAAGGTGTTGATGACGTCATCAAATATGGCGGCCATAGTGGTTTGATTTTAAACAGGCTAAAATAGAAACTTCTAAGTATATTTCGAAAACCGAAGCAGCTAGCGCCAACAATGCCCTCATATATGTGCCACTATGTGACCTTGACCAAGTCTGGGAAAATCAGGTTACCAGATCAAAGGTCAAGGTCATAGGTAAGCGATAGGTGTAAACACGAATAACCACCTATATCTCAGTAACGGTTGAAATTGTTATCAAGAACATATGTACCATTTGTAAGGCCTTTCAATTTACTTTTCAAAAATAAAGTCCACTCAAAACGCAACGTTGGTAAATGGTTGCCATAGGAACCAAAATACGATGACGTCAATGACGTAAAATTTGAAAAATTGACGTAGACACGTAAAATTTGTCAGTTTTGTAGAACTTATGATTGCAAATACGATCGTGAAGTTTATTTTTAGCTGACGTCATTATTGACGTCACAGTAACGTAGAAACGAAAGAAGATTAAAATCGCTTCTACTCAAGAACTACCTGTCCCTTCTTGGTGAATCTTTGTCAAAATAATGTACTTATCTTGTAGTTGTGCATTGCAATTTTTTGGATCTCGGCATCATTCAATATGGCCGCCAGTGAATATCTAAGAAATACCTTGTTCACGCTTCTCTTTCTAAAGATTTCCAGTCTGATAATGATGAAACTTCGCCAAATAATGTGCGTATGGGTGGGACGTGGGGCAGGCGAATATATACACGTGAATATGATACATAGCTCAGACCTAAATATTCAGTGTCGGGCGTAACGCAGTTCCCATCGTGCACGCACATACAGATACGCGAAACCATTATTAGGGTTTTCCACCTTCCAGTGGAAAGACCTATTGTTGTTGTTCGGCAAGATTTTGACTTTATTCTTCTCACCGCCACTTTTCATAGTAAGACTGGTCGCACGGCCTCTAAAGTTTACACAGTGATAGAACTCATTCTGGAATAGTGCCGCGAAGCTTTTGGGGTCATGACGTCATCCAAGATGGCCGCCAGTGACGTCATGATGAAAATCTTGTTAGCGCTAGATCTCAGACATTTATGGTCGGATTTGAATGAAACGTTCACAGATTGTAAAGGTCATGGTCTAGTTGTGCAAGAAGGTCATGCGAGGTCATGACGTCATAACGTGATGGCGTCAGAGACGCCAGACGCTTAAAAACTGGAACAAATCGTCAAAAATACAATTATTGCATGATCATTTTGAAACCTTACCACAATCATGTGTTCATCATCTTCTATTGATCGTGTGAAAAAGGTGTTGATGACGTCATCAAATATGGCGGTCATAGTGGTTTGATTTTAAACAGGCTAAAATAGAAACTTCTAAGTATATTTCGAAAACCGAACCAGCTAGAGCCAACAATGCCCTCATATATGTGCCACTATGTGACCTTGACCAAGTCTGGGAAAATCAGGTTACCAGATCAAAGGTCAAGGTCATAGGTAAGCGATAGGTGTAAACACGAATAACCACCTATATCTCAGTAACGGTTGAAATTGTTATCAAGAACATATGTACCATTTGTAAGGCCTTTCAATTTACTTTTCAAAAATAAAGTCCACTCAAAACGCAACGTTGGTAAATGGTTGCCATAGGAACCAAAATACGATGACGTCAATGACGTAAAATTTGAAAAATTGACGTAGACACGTAAAATTTGTCAGTTTTGTAGAACTTATGATTGCAAATACGATCGTGAAGTTTATTTTTAGCTGACGTCATTATTGACGTCACAGTAACGTAGAAACGAAAGAAGATTAAAATCGCTTCTGCTCAAGAACTACCTGTCCCTTCTTGGTGAATCTTTGTCAAAATAATGTACTTATCTTGTAGTTGTGCATTGCAATTTTTTGGATCTCGGCATCATTCAATATGGCCGCCAGTGAATATCTAAGAAATACCTTGTTCACGCTTCTCTTTCTAAAGATTTCCAGTCTGATAATGATGAAACTTCGCCAAATAATGTACGTATGGGTGGGACGTGGGGCAGGCGAATGTATACACGTGAATATGATACATAGCTCAGACCTAAATATTCAGTGTCGGGCGTAACGCAGTTCCCATCTTGCACGCACATACAGATACGCGAAACCATTATTAGGGCTTTCCACCTTCCAGTGGAAAGACCTATTGTTGTTGTTCGGCAAGATTTTGACTTTATTCTTCTCACCGCCACTTTTCATAGTAAGACTGGTCGCACGGCCTCTAAAGTTTACACAGTGATAGAACTCATTCTGGAATAGTGCCGCGAAGCTTTTGGGGTCATGACGTCATCCAAGATGGTCGCCAGTGACGTCATGATGAAAATCTTGTTAGCGCTAGATCTCAGACATTTATGGACGGATTTGAATGAAACGTTCACAGATTGTAAAGGTCATGGTCTAGTTGTGCAAGAAGGTCATGCGGGGTCATGACGTCATAACGTGATGGCGTCAGAGACGCCAGACGCTTAAAAACTGGAAAAAATCGTCAAAAATACAATTATTGCATGATCATTTTGAAACCTTACCACAATCATGTGTTCATCATCTTCTATCGATCGTGTGAAAAAGGTGTTGATGACGTCATCAAATATGGCGGCCATAGTGGTTTGATTTTAAACAGGCTAAAATAGAAACTTCTAAGTATATTTCGAAAACCGAAGCAGCTAGCGCCAACAATGCCCTCATATATGTGCCACTATGTGACCTTGACCAAGTCTGGGAAAATCAGGTTACCAGATCAAAGGTCAAGGTCATAGGTAAGCGATAGGTGTAAACACGAATAACCACCTATATCTCAGTAACGGTTGAAATTGTTATCAAGAACATATGTACCATTTGTAAGGCCTTTCAATTTACTTTTCAAAAATAAAGTCCACTCAAAACGCAACGTTGGTAAATGGTTGCCATAGGAACCAAAATACGATGACGTCAATGACGTAAAATTTGAAAAATTGACGTAGACACGTAAAATTTGTCAGTTTTGTAGAACTTATGATTGCAAATACGATCGTGAAGTTTATTTTTAGCTGACGTCATTATTGACGTCACAGTAACGTAGAAACGAAAGAAGATTAAAATCGCTTCTACTCAAGAACTACCTGTCCCTTCTTGGTGAATCTTTGTCAAAATAATGTACTTATCTTGTAGTTTTGCATTGCAATTTTTTGGATCTCGGCATCATTCAATATGGCCGCCAGTGAATATCTAAGAAATACCTTGTTCACGCTTCTCTTTCTAAAGATTTCCAGTCTGATAATGATGAAACTTCGCCAAATAATGTGCGTATGGGTGGGACGTGGGGCAGGCGAATATATACACGTGAATATGATACATAGCTCAGACCTAAATATTCAGTGTCGGGCGTAACGCAGTTCCCATCGTGCACGCACATACAGATACGCGAAACCATTATTAGGGTTTTCCACCTTCCAGTGGAAAGACCTATTGTTGTTGTTCGGCAAGATTTTGACTTTATTCTTCTCACCGCCACTTTTCATAGTAAGACTGGTCGCACGGCCTCTAAAGTTTACACAGTGATAGAACTCATTCTGGAATAGTGCCGCGAAGCTTTTGGGGTCATGACGTCATCCAAGATGGCCGCCAGTGACGTCATGATGAAAATCTTGTTAGCGCTAGATCTCAGACATTTATGGTCGGATTTGAATGAAACGTTCACAGATTGTAAAGGTCATGGTCTAGTTGTGCAAGAAGGTCATGCGAGGTCATGACGTCATAACGTGATGGCGTCAGAGACGCCAGACGCTTAAAAACTGGAACAAATCGTCAAAAATACAATTATTGCATGACCATTTTGAAACCTTACCACAATCATGTGTTCATCATCTTCTATCGATCGTGTGAAAAAGGTGTTGATGACGTCATCAAATATGGCGGTCATAGTGGTTTGATTTTAAACAGGCTAAAATAGAAACTTCTAAGTATATTTCGAAAATCGAACCAGCTAGCGCCAACAATGCCCTCATATATGTGCCACTATGTGACCTTGACCAAGTCTGGGAAAATCAGGTCACCAGATCAAAGGTCAAGGTCATAGGTAAGCGATAGGTGTAAACACCAATAACCACCTATATCTCAGTAACGGTTGAAATTGTTATCAAGAACATATGTACCATTTGTAAGGCCTTTCAATTTACTTTTCAAAAATAAAGTCCACTCAAAACGCAACGTTGGTAAATGGTTGCCATAGGAACCAAAATACGATGACGTCAATGACGTAAAATTTGAAAAATTGACGTAGACACGTAAAATTTGTCAGTTTTGTAGAACTTATGATTGCAAATACGATCGTGAAGTTTATTTTTAGCTGACGTCATTATTGACGTCACAGTAACGTAGAAACGAAAGAAGATTAAAATCGCTTCTGCTCAAGAACTACCTGTCCCTTCTTGGTGAATCTTTGTCAAAATAATGAACTTATCTTGTAGTTGTGCATTGCAATTTTTTGGATCTCGGCATCATTCAATATGGCCGCCAGTGAATATCTAAGAAATACCTTGTTCACGCTTCTCTTTCTAAAGATTTCCAGTCTGATAATGATGAAACTTCGCCAAATAATGTACGTATGGGTGGGACGTGGGGCAGGCGAATGTATACACGTGAATATGATACATAGCTCAGACCTAAATATTCAGTGTCGGGCGTAACGCAGTTCCCATCTTGCACGCACATACAGATACGCGAAACCATTATTAGGGCTTTCCACCTTCCAGTGGAAAGACCTATTGTTGTTGTTCGGCAAGATTTTGACTTTATTCTTCTCACCGCCACTTTTCATAGTAAGACTGGTCGCACGGCCTCTAAAGTTTACACAGTGATAGAACTCATTCTGGAATAGTGCCGCGAAGCTTTTGGGGTCATGACGTCATCCAAGATGGTCGCCAGTGACGTCATGATGAAAATCTTGTTAGCGCTAGATCTCAGACATTTATGGACGGATTTGAATGAAACGTTCACAGATTGTAAAGGTCATGGTCTAGTTGTGCAAGAAGGTCATGCGGGGTCATGACGTCATAACGTGATGGCGTCAGAGACGCCAGACGCTTAAAAACTGGAAAAAATCGTCAAAAATACAATTATTGCAAGATCATTTTGAAACCTTACCACAATCATGTGTTCATCATCTTCTATCGATCGTGTGAAAAAGGTGTTGATGACGTCATCAAATATGGCGGCCATAGTGGTTTGATTTTAAACAGGCTAAAATAGAAACTTCTAAGTATATTTCGAAAACCGAAGCAGCTAGCGCCAACAATGCCCTCATATATGTGCCACTATGTGACCTTGACCAAGTCTGGGAAAATCAGGTTACCAGATCAAAGGTCAAGGTCATAGGTAAGCGATAGGTGTAAACACGAATAACCACCTATATCTCAGTAACGGTTGAAATTGTTATCAAGAACATATGTACCATTTGTAAGGCCTTTCAATTTACTTTTCAAAAATAAAGTCCACTCAAAACGCAACGTTGGTAAATGGTTGCCATAGGAACCAAAATACGATGACGTCAATGACGTAAAATTTGAAAAATTGTCGTAGACACGTAAAATTTGTCAGTTTTGTAGAACTTATGATTGCAAATACGATCGTGAAGTTTATTTTTAGCTGACGTCATTATTGACGTCACAGTAACGTAGAAACGAAAGAAGATTAAAATCGCTTCTACTCAAGAACTACCTGTCCCTTCTTGGTGAATCTTTGTCAAAATAATGTACTTATCTTGTAGTTGTGCATTGCAATTTTTTGGATCTCGGCATCATTCAATATGGCCGCCAGTGAATATCTAAGAAATACCTTGTTCACGCTTCTCTTTCTAAAGATTTCCAGTCTGATAATGATGAAACTTCGCCAAATAATGTGCGTATGGGTGGGACGTGGGGCAGGCGAATATATACACGTGAATATGATACATAGCTCAGACCTAAATATTCAGTGTCGGGCGTAACGCAGTTCCCATCGTGCACGCACATACAGATACGCGAAACCATTATTAGGGCTTTCCACCTTCCAGTGGAAAGACCTATTGTTGTTGTTCGGCAAGATTTTGACTTTATTCTTCTCACCGCCACTTTTCATAGTAAGACTGGTCGCACGGCCTCTAAAGTTTACACAGTGATAGAACTCATTCTGGAATAGTGCCGCGAAGCTTTTGGGGTCATGACGTCATCCAAGATGGCCGCCAGTGACGTCATGATGAAAATCTTGTTAGCGCTAGATCTCAGACATTTATGGTCGGATTTGAATGAAACGTTCACAGATTGTAAAGGTCATGGTCTAGTTGTGCAAGAAGGTCATGCGAGGTCATGACGTCATAACGTGATGGCGTCAGAGACGCCAGACGCTTAAAAACTGGAACAAATCGTCAAAAATACAATTATTGCATGACCATTTTGAAACCTTACCACAATCATGTGTTCATCATCTTCTATCGATCGTGTGAAAAAGGTGTTGATGACGTCATCAAATATGGCGGTCATAGTGGTTTGATTTTAAACAGGCTAAAATAGAAACTTCTAAGTATATTTCGAAAACCGAACCAGCTAGCGCCAACAATGCCCTCATATATGTGCCACTATGTGAC